>JAECUM010058792.1:0-39874 GCA_016617855.1 Megalonaias nervosa | reverse complement strand
GATCACCTATAATAGGGGACAATGCTAATATGGTGCAGTTAGTATTACAGAAATCGCCTTCACAGCACTCGCTACATGTAGATACAGATCGTCCAATGATGGCGTGGTCGGGGTTTAGGAAGCTAGAAGCTGAACGGCAATGCTGAGGAATATAAGGGAAATGAAAAAGTGAACAAGCCGAACACACAAAAAATGCAAGCGTTCATTCAAAAAGACGTAAACTCACATGTCCAGCCTAATGTTTCATTCTTTAACATCTAGACTGTGCGTAACCTTCGGAGCGTGAATTCCATCTGCATAACTGCCACCCATGTAATGTTCTTAATTGTCTTTCTCTACCTCTTTACCTCTCTGTCTCTGTCTGTTTGTCTCTCTGTCTCAAAAAAAAAAAAATATGTTTCTAAAGAGAATACCGACGGAGATTCAGGTTGCGAAAAGAAGGTTTACATTGCTTGACAGCTTAAATAGTCGCAATAGGTTGAGTCGGATTCGGGTATTTTGTTTCGGGTCCATGACAAACATTTTAAAGATCAATTGAATACATTGTACTTGTTATCCGATAACTTTAAATGGGAATGAAAATGACATTTGGGAACTTTCGAAGATAAATAATGCAAATTAAGCGTGTCTTTACTTTGGGTTGAACCTATACGGGTAGTGCCTTTTTCGGAAAGCACAGAAATGCAAACAGTCATCACAAATAATGCATGGGATAAATCACTAAATGTTTTAACGTAGTCAAAGGTTGCAGTATCTTGGGGGTTTTTTCTGGATCATCATTATTGGTCTATTACTAATCGACCCAAGTATATTTCAGTAGAGAAAAACCCATGCAAAACAGAATGGCCCCAACATCCAAATCTGTTATGGTATTTGTTGCAATATACACCAGTTCTGTAGATAAATGTCATATATAATAGATGCTATTTATCTACTGGTTTGTAGCATATAATGACGTAAAAGCGACTTTCCAACTTCAAAGATATCCTATTTAGATTGGCATACCTGTGCTGTACTGTAACATAAAGGTGACGGAAACCATATTATTACACATTGAAATGAATGTAATATTAAAGTTATGGACAATATGCAGTGAATATATGCATTTAGCTAAAGAGACATTTCATAACAAATTACATATTTAGGTCGACATCCAATGGAGTAGACTTTATCGATATCACCCCACAGACGTTCTTCGATGTAGCAGTACTAAAATGTACAAAGAAGTTCATATTAGATTAGCACACAACAAAGAAAAACACAATGGATATAGTGGCCTTAAATTGTTTTCGATACTTTTGGATATTTTTGATATGATCAATATCGACATATTTTACATTTTTATAACATACGTACATAATAATAAATGAACTATGTATAAATCTTATTCCCAAACAAAGTGTCCTTCGCTTCTTTTGTAAAATAATTAGCAAGAAAGTACTTATCAGCAGCGCTGATTATATAAGATAACGATTTTAGTTTATTTATTCACGCAATAATTAACCTAACAAGAAGCTGGTGCTATCCGTTCTTTTCTTAACTTTATAATTCAGCCATCTACACAGAAACGAATATAACTTAATTTACTGTATTTGAAAAAAGCGGTAAGTGTAATATGACATAAATCTTAATTATATAAAAAGCAAAGATAAGAATAATTACAGCACACACTCTCTCTTAAAGCATAAATACTCTCTCAAGTATTACATGAAAATGAATTTGTTTGGAACAGAAATAAAAGTGACAAAATGTTTGGAAAAGTTCATAAAATGTGAAAAAGTTACCTGATTTCCCGATATAAAGAATATGTCCGCCTTTTATACGTGCAGTACTTTTCTAATGCATGAAAACCCTATGCTACATACTTAAATTAAATGAGTCAGATTGATTTGCACAAGTTAGATAAGGATCCCATGGAACACAATCCGTGCAAGGATTAGATCTTTTGTTTAGCAATTAAAGTAATCATGTCGCTCACGTATTAATAGGAAACAATTTATCACGAATTACAGTAGGCTTCTTTTACCTAAAAAACATACGATTGACGTTAACAGATATCATGACTAAAACGAGAAATTATTTATCGAACTCCACACCACTAAAATCATTCAAGAAAAAAAGAAACCAACAGCCATTTTTTACCCTACCTCTCCATGCGCACACTGCACAATGTTGAAACACTCTGACGGATGGCCTACATGTTGGCAGTCATAACAGAGAGGTCCTCTCGAATCACTGCTTCCAAATCCTAAAAGTAAAATTGCAGAAATCTGGAACAGTGTCTCAGAATCAGGCATTAACGCACCTTAAGAAAATTTCTTTTAAAATATGTTCAACTGAAAACAATATAGTCATCATTTTAAATTCCAACCGTCGTGCTATCCGTAACCGGAATATCTACCAGAAAACAACATAAACATACCTTTAGAAGCTAACAAGATTACAATCGTATTAACAGTATTTAATAATAATGGAAAATTAGTATGAAAAACAAATATGATGCAACAGACCTGTAGAATCTCATACATACATACATACATACATACATAGCATCGCGGGGCAAAACATCGCGACCATCGCGCGAGATAGATAATAATAATAACAATATCTTAGATTTACACAAGTGGCCCCTTTGTCTATGGTTTAACGTAACGTCAGCATTAACAGAATAATTTCAGTTCATATTATGTACTCAATTTATAGAATGATCGAGATCACCAACAGTATTACCCGACTCGGATTGTTTTAGCCATTAAAATAACATTTGTTAAATTCATAGAAATCTATCAAAACAACTGAATTGCAACAATCAACATAACTTATGGTTTGATCAAATTATTTCAGATTTCAATATAATTTGAGAATAAGGAATAAGAAGGAAGCATTATAACCCACCGTCGTCTCCACATCCGTGACTATTACAAAAAGAAGTCTTGCAGCATCTTGAACATCTGCCAGGAACGTTATTATTCTCTTCGCACGACTTAAAAAAAAAGGAATATGACTTGAACGCAGACTCTGTCAAGTAACAAGAAAAAGAATCTTAGCAGCAGAGATTTATGAATTTATTAATATTGGAATTGATCTAATGATGCTTCAGAAATATTATTCAAAAACACGAACGGAGACAAAACAATAAGTTTTTTAAGTAACACATTCCAACCCACAAACTACTGTTTAAACAGCCCTTCAATTCTTTTTCTTTTCTCCTGAAAAATATATCAGCAGAAAAAATTATGAAGGCAAAAACAACATCCGAAGATGTGGTTATGGTACTAATGCTTGAAAAGAATTAGGACATTAGAAACATTATTGTCCACACATTAGTATGCAATAGGTGCATTTATTCTACTCCTACCAGGTTTAACAAAAAAAAAAAAAAAAAAAATCACAAACCACCTAGATTGGGAACACCTCAAGAACCCCACTTGGATTGCCATTACCTGACCTAGGTGTCCTAATTATCATAGAACATATCCCATTTTTAAACAGTTTTGAGGCATTGATTGCTGCCATTTACTTCCGGTATATGCGGACCTGTCACTGCAAATTATGATCAAGAACTGTGGTGGCGCTCTACAGTTTCATATTTTGCATAGGGTTAGAATTTTGAAGAAAGAATTTCCCCGGTTTCCTCACTAGTTATACTGGCTATATAAAAAAAGACCTTGTATATCTTAGGTATTGCTTAAAGAACCTTTAATTCTCTTTATTTTGGTGTATGATTGATGGATGTAATATGAGTTATAGAGTACACAGCTTGGCCTTACTCCAGATGTGCACCTTTCAAAAAACTGCTAGCTCCGCTTAGTCATTTTCACTTTCTGAACTTCAGAAGTAAATTGTACAAAAAAGAGCCGATAGCTTTTTTACATTTTATGTGTTTGGTAATTTATTCATTGCACTTTCAGAAACTGGTGTTGTCTAGTCTGGCAAAATTCATTTTCCCTATTAGAATATCTGCTTAGGATAGTGTACTTTAGACTAATTCAGGCTGATGTTTTTAGCACGAGGGAGCAGTCATTTTAGTTAGCAGAGTGCTTAGATCATGTACAATTTCCAAAAGTACAATATCCAAAGCAATGTCAGCCACATTACATCAAAGCAGCATAGAGGTATGCCAACATTCTCTCCACTGTGCATGTTTTAAATGCAAACAACTTCACCTTACATACATCACTCACTCAAAAGTACATAATAACTGGTGAGCCCCCCCCCCCTGTGGCATTCCTCAAAGTCTGGCCAATCATTGTGCGACCATCGGCCAATAGCCTTTATGTCGTCACATGAAACAGAGGTTGTTTATGTTTCTAACATTGCACGTTACCAAGCGATTAACAGTTTACCATATAGATATTATTACTTATCTTATACTTCAATATTAGTGCTTTTGTCACTTTTACCATAAAGTATTGATATTTTGTTATTTAATTGCAGCCTGATCTCAGTGCTATGTTTTTAAGGAAACAATAGCCTGGAAGGTGTTTAACTTAGTCTTTACCAAGGTCTTTCTCACAGGAAATTAAACTGTTAAGTCCTATCGGCGTAAAGCTAATTTACAGAAAGTCTTATATCTTTAGCGTTTTCTGCAAAGAACACATAACCCTCTTTCCTGATGCACCCTATCAACGTTATTAAAATTCAGAGTTACCGAGAAAAACTAACTGCCGACGATTCAGGTCACTTACTGGTACACAAACCTTCGGAGAACAAAGCTCGGACTAAACTCTGCAAGTCCATGTATTTCCTTCAAATCTGATGAAATAAACGCTTGCTTACCTCTTTATTTGATTTCACGCATCCTGAGTTGTAACTGGCATGACTTCCAATCTGGTTCCGTTCTACAAAGCAGCCCTATAATAATAATAATAATAATAATAATAATAATAATAATAATAATAATAATAATAATAATTATTATTATTATTATTATTATTAATAATATTATTATTAGTAGTAGTATTAGTATCTCCTATCATAGATTTTGGGGAGGGGTTGGGGGTTGTATTTTTCTTTGTTTTAGTAAAAATGGTCGTTTTGAGTTGTGGTGGTGCTGAGAAAAGTGAGTTAGTTATCTATATTTTTAAAAAGGCAAAAAGGAAACATAAACAGCAATTTGTCAAAATTATACTGCAGGTGGTCGTTAACATATGGTGGGATATGCTAAACATCAACAAAGCAATACAAGACAAACATTTATTATCCTCTTCGATAAATATTCTTGTGGTTTAAAAATGATAAGAAATGTTTCGCAACTAAGGGCAGTAAGTGCGAACACTATAAAATATACACATTTATACAGTCAAGACTGTATGGAGATTTACTTCACCATTCTATCTATTTGTGACATGGAAAATATTCAAATAAAATTCATTATATTCATTACGTAGATCCTGTTTTCGTGATCGCTTTGCATGATTAATAGGATATGACATCAAGGAAATTAATTTTCTCTACTAGGGCAGAGGACGTTGTAATTACTCCACAATAATTGTATTACCACGTAAATCCAATTTATACTGTTTTTCAGAAATTCTGTAGATGTAATACCTTGCAATATGGCAATCCTATTTAATACAAATTAATATTTTCACTTCAGTGCAAAATAAGTTCATGTAGGGGGATAAAGAAATAAAGATTTCAACTCACCGAAAGTGCAAAACTTTCATATACGTCAAATATAATTTTGCTTCATTGAATAACTTTGTCACTTAACTAAGGTAAATGATATGTTTCTTAATTGAAAAAGAAGTACGCATAGCTAACATAAAGTTAGTAGATCACTTTAGTGGAAATAGTCTTGACTTAAGTAAAATAAATTTGTTCTTTTATAGTGTAAAAAAGAACCACTGTTTGTTGAGAAACTGACTCATCCGTGTCGAAGAACCAGACCAGGTCAAATTACCACTGACAAGAAACATAACAAAGTAACATTGGGTGAAACACGTGTCTATGTCAACATAAAAAAATTAACTATATAATATGTTACGTTGGGACCTATGAGTATATATAAACTATTAGAATGGCCAAGTGTCATTATTTTCGATACTCAAAACAAATCATTAATATATTACACTTTTAAGCACTTCTACCGACTGAAAAAATATTAGTTTTGAAGCTTTGTCATGATTTTGAGAGGTTTTAAAACATAAAATTAATAATATTGTTCCAGTATGACATGTTTAAGTCTATCCCAGAAGTCTCTATTATATGAAAGGGCAAATAGTTTAAGGTCGAAAACAAGTCCGACAATTTTTGTGTCCTCTAAAAGAGGATTAAGGAACCGTTAAAATAAGAATTTTGGCTACTTTGTATTTCATAGAATTGGCAGAAGTGCACCCAACAAGTCTTTTATTTCGAAAATCGGAAGCCCGTTTTTATCTGAGCATTTTAGAATTCGCTTTAAAGCATATATGTAGTTGGTGTTCAATGGCATGCATACGTTTAACCATTAGCAGATCAAATGGTCGTCGACAGATAACGATAAGTCATTTAATGGATTTTTGCAATTGATTATGTTGTTAACTTTGATCTTGAAAAGAGTAACTGACAGTATACTTCCCAGATGTCCACACATATCCTGGGAATAGCTTTCAGAAAGGATGCATATGACCTAAATTTCTATTTTTCTAAAAGAATAATATAGAATAGAAATAGTCGGCCCCTTGCATCTAAGTTAAATAGGGGTGTGTGTGTGTGTGTGTGTGTGTGTGTGTGTGTGTGTGTGTGCCCATTTTGTGTTTATTTATATGTAAAAAGTTTCTTCTTATCATGCAAAGAAATGATTATTTCTACATTTGTTTCTCTTATGTCACAAGTCCCCAAAACATTTCAAGGGTAGTGTTTATACATGGTTTTTTTAATTAAGAAGCGCCACTCTTTCATATACATTCACTCCACTCTAAGTCGGACCATCAAGTAAGGTCAGGGTTATTTGAAACTCTTGGATAAGTAATCAGCTAAAGTTTGTATATATGGCCATAATTCACAATGTCAGGAAGACATATCTGTCATTCTTCGATTGTAGAAACAGGGAACGCGTATATTATATCCATTTTTCCCTACACTTAGTTTTACTCAGACAAAGTCAAGGTCAGTGAAACGTTACTGATACACGCATTTGTATTAAGCTGTGGAGTACACTAGACAAATAATAGATTATTTTAATATGGTATTTTAGCATCTGACGCTTTTACTATTTGATTGTTAGTATTAATTTGTTATTCTATTCTGAATTAATCAGATCAACATCGTACTGAATACATCGTCAAAATGCATTATATGTGAAAGATCTCCACTACTGTAGTTTAGGAGAGGAATAAGTGCCCCTCATTCTGTCTAGCGGAGTTGACGGATGGCTAATATCAGTTAAATTTTTTATACGATCATTTGTCCTCAGCCCTTAAATGGATAGTTGTCATGATTGAATTTTAGAAGTAACAAGTAACAGGTCTTTTAAATTCATATACCCTTGCTGTCTCTTCAACACTAACGCATAGTCAATGTCATTTAATAATCTTAGTTAAGTTTTCATTTCTAGAGTTTCTGTGTGATCTTATGTCCTAAAAACTGGTCGGACCGCTCCGGTGGCTTAAGTGTTTAGGGCGTCCGTCTCGGATGCGGCAGGTCGCGGTTTCGAACGCCGGCCGAGTCATACCTGTTATGTATATTTAATTTAATTGTTCGTTGGTTAGTTTTTTTAATTATTTTTTTCATTACATGCTATTGTAATGTAACATTTTATATTGGACTTGACCTTGTCCAAAACTGAGTTCATCTCTGCTTGACGCTAATTGACTTTGAATAATTTTATGCTGTGTCAACAACTAATACATATCTAAATTATTTTCTGTGTGTATGGGATTAAAATCAGAATTATTAATTATTATTAATGTTTATTTGGGTCTAGGTCTAGGTTTTGGAATTTCTTACGTGTATTTTGCATAATCCAGGTTATGGTTTTTATTTTGTAAACATTAGGATCATTCTGGAAAGTTATTCTCCATTAGGTAATGGTTTTTTTTTTTTTTTTTAGAAAATGCTAATTGCAACCTGAGGTCAAGTAGGGAACCATATGATCTTGTAACTGAGAGGATTTTTTTCAGTCGTGCTTTAAAATCTAGAACTTTGAAGTTGTTTAATATGTTGTGTTGCGCTGAATTTTATTTTTTCAAATTACGAATTCAAGCCATTACTTTCTCTGGAAATACAAAAATGCTCTGATAAAATTCTTGGATACAGACATTCACTGGAATTTATATTGAATTCAAAACCTGCAATTATATTACTGTGATTCAACAAAAGACTTTTGATACATCAACAGTCTTTAAGCTACCACAGACACGTTATCGCCTTCAGTTTTTTTTAATTTATTCTGGATTTCTACTGAATTTTATTCAGGACTTTAAATTATTAGGACTTTTGTCTGTGATTCTTGGCTTAGATTATTTTGGGATTTAAATTATTAGGACTTTTGTCTGTGATTCTTGGCTTGGATTATTTTGGGATTTAATTCGAAATACCGTAAGATCTTTTTTCTCATTTTCACTTTGTATTCTAGGGAAATAAATTATCTGTTGGATTTTTACAAAGCTTGTTGCTTTTCACTCTTTTCTGTTACTTATTTTAAGAGCATCGACTCGTAACATACCAAAGACTTATAAAAATGATACTAGCAGCTTCCTCGCTTGGTGCTCAGCATTAAGATGTTAGTGTTAGGAATGGTCGGCCTGGCGTCAGGATAATGTAACTGGGTGAGACATGATGCCACATGTCTTCGGTATGATGCCCCAGTGCTAGACATCACTATAAAACTGCCACACAGCAGACATCGTAGCGATATGACTCAAATTGTTAAAGCTATCTTAAAAATCCAAATCTCACACATACACCTAAACCCTGGGAGGAGTAGTTATTTCGAGTGATCTGAAGGTTCAATTAGCACTGATCTTTTAAAATCATGCATCCATACTCTACGCTCATAACGTCATAGGCCTTCTGAAAACTGACTCTGATTTATCAAGTAGCTTTTTCAGATATTGATCTTACTATGACTTTTCCTAGAACTAAAACGAAGCAGAGGGCTACAACAAATGACCAAGCTATATGTGACACAAAGTATCATTGGGTGAAAATTCTATACATGTTTATTGTTGTCAAAAATAAACCATTGACTCATATTGCAGTCAAGTACATATGATCCAAACAGCAGACTTTGCTAAATGCATTTACGTAAGGCCAGCTAAACTAACTTGATTTGGACATGCACTTTCCTTGTACAATTCTTTCGTTTCAGACGAATAAATGAAAATAACACAATGTACTTGAAATTTCGCCAACCACCTACTCATTATATGGTCTGTGAAGTTAAATGCACATAATTCAGATATTTGGCTCAACAGCTTAGACTAAAAAGGTACGTCTGTACTACATTTTTTAAAGTAGAAATATCACACATGGGCCCGCATTTCAGTATGTGTTCTATTGGCCGAGCATCATATATGGGCGTATGTAAATGAGATCAAGATTATCGGAAAATCTTTATTAAACCTTCCGTTAAAGTTGTTCTACATTGCCACAGGTACAAAACTGTGTGAATTGTAGAATTAGGAACCTCTGCCCTTTCATATGAATGCAAAACTTCCCTTCATCTGATCATCATGCAAGGAACGAATTATATGAAACCTCATGGGGTTAAGTTTTTGTTTAATTGTTAGTTTTGTTTTGTTTTCTTTGTTGTTCTTTTGTTGGTTTTTTTTTTCTTTTTTTTTTTTTGTTGTTGAGGGGGTTGTTGTTGTTTTGTATTAATTTGTCCTAAGCCTTTGGAGGGTCAGGAGACCTTAAATTCAGAAGGTCGCTGCTTTATATCCGTGTACAATCATATTCTCTGTTACCCTTGGGAAAGGTCACGGTGTTGAAACATAAAATATCAGTAACTTTTATGTGGAAATTATTCTGTGTTATTCTTCCTAATACCGGGCGGGATAACTATGATATTGAATCAATTTTCATGCACCCCTATTCTCGTTCTAACTCTCGGTCTCGATGGAGGTCATTTAAAAGATCACAGATATCTGTATCCAGCAGGATAGCAGACAAGAGATGAAATTGCCTAAAATTTCTTGTTTTATCATGACTTTATCTGCACACCTTTAAATATATCAGAAGAGATTTGGTTAGAAAGATATACACAACATTGAAAAAATTAACTCGATGCTTTGGCACTTACCAAGTCGTCAGCGCATTTCTCCAACCGATCGCAGTATTTTAAGTGGGTCATCTCAGTACAAGAGAAACAAACTATGTTATTCTCTGAACAAAATAAAAAAAGGTAACGGAAAATTTGTAAACATTTACAAATATAGTTCATGTTTTCTAGAGACTGAACCTGAATACACGCTTCATGCTATCAAAAGAAAAACACAGTACTTGCTATATTCTGTGTGATAAATGTAACGAATTAAAGTCAGCAAGCTGGGTTTGCCATATATTTTCACCTAATACCTCTTCATGTTCATTCCTCTTTCCTTTTTAACCTCTTTTGTCTCCTGTATGTTCTTAGTCGGTTTCTTTATCTCAGGTTTCTATTGTTCTTTTATTTAAAATCTTGTTCCGTTTAGACATTACGTTACATGCACTTGGATTTGCTTACAAAGTTTGAACACTGTAACATCAGCCATAGGTAGTTTTCAGTTGAGTATTTATTGTCTGTGGATAGTATGATATAATGTATTATCACATAGTCGGTACACTGTGACTCTAGTATGTGCAGTTTAGTATTATTGATATGACAACATGTTAAAATGTCACTTTATATGATTCTGATTGGTCCAAATAGTGCATGAATATCCGATCACAATTACATTACAGTAAAAATGGGAATTTCTGCATCCAGTAATCATTCTTTCACACGAATATCGCAACAACGGAATGTTTAGTAGTGAAACTGACACTTTACTGTAAACATGGATCGTCTACTGCACCCTAACCGGTTCTGTATCAAACAATGTGACATCACACGCATTGGACATTTCTGTGTTGAAAAATCATTTTCTCTGTCAACAATCTTCTATTCATTGGGAAGGACACTTGAACTTTGATTTATAACTTGTAAAAGGCAAATAATCTAATTTTAAATATTAATAGTTGTTCAACTAAGTTTGGGACTATTTTTATGCACAAGAAATTAAAGTGCATCATCTCAGTCAGAATGAACGAAATTATTCCTTTTTCTTTCTGTCTAAATAATTTCCAGTGAAATAAACATTGTGTGACAAAAATAACCTCAAATGGGTAATGATTTAATAGTAAATTTATGAAATTCGTTAAATAATGTCTGCCTCTTGCTCGTCAAGGTTAGCAAAAGCTGAACATTATTCAACTCGCTTCATAAATTCAATATTAAATCATTACTCATTTGAGATCCTCTACTTTTAATACGGGATATATTTAAAACTACACTCACTCAAACCAGTGATGATACAAATACTTTATTGTACGTATAAAGAAGTAGAATCAATATGGAGCTTTTAATTTTTCTACTGATAATGGTCAAAGCCTTCTATAACACATGTCTTTACCCTCGAATCACACGCAATTGCATGATTTTTGTTCATGTTTGCACGAGCCCGTGGTGAACCTCGTGTGAGATAAGCCCACTGGGCGACCCCATGCGAAGTTATTGCAAGGTGCCTTAGTCAGGGCAATACAATATTACAGCTAGCAGTAAATATTACTTATCATGACTATACTACATATAATTTATTTTGCAGAGGTTCCTTTTCTGTGAGACCCAAATACTACTACAGGAATATGATTATTAATTACAACTATAATGTGTATAGAATATTCTGCTTATAATATCTTCTTTGTGTGAGAATATTTTACATTCCTTGTAGACTATATTCCATAGCGATTGTATCCTTTTACCTATGAGTCTATTATATTAGAGAATTAACGCGGTATTAATGGCAATATCTTCATATATTGATTCGTATAGTATTTTTACATGATTTTTGAGCGTATCTAATGCAGGAATCATATGACCCGGAGAAAATGGACTGTTTGTAATGTAACAGAAACGATTAAATCGGTATTTTGCTTAAATGCGTCTTACACATTTGTTAAAGAGGCTCAAAAGATGAATGAATTATCAAATACGTATACGGAGCATTTTGATAACTGAAATGACTCATGAATTATCTTGGAGATAGAACGAGGTAGATTGTGTAGAACTTATAATAAAAAACCAGTAAAGTCGTTGCATGGTATTGTGCAAGAAAAATTGAAGTCGTTGACGTTGACTGAGAGTTGACTGTGACACCAAACAAAGACAATGAAATGATTAGAGAAGATTGTGATGACATGGAAATAACTAGTGAAGATAATGATGAGGGCTTAGATTATCAAGAATAAATTAATGAGAGAGATGCCCTTATCATTTTAATATATGGAAATATCAACGATGCGTTTACGTATATATGCGAAATATCTGCAAGATGAATAGTCTAGGCGGTGCATGGAACGAGTACAATTCATATATTTAAACTTCAATGACACTGGGATGCATTCTATGCAAAGGAGTTTGCCTTGGAAAATATGAACTTCGCGGCAGAACATGCCAGTATGAACATTGTAAATCGCATTTGCTCGCGTACTCGACCATGCAAGTAAAGTCACGCAATCAGCTGTGCCGACCACGCAGATCTGTTCGTGAGTTCTAACGCGCCAACGCAACAAATATAAAACTTTGGAAAACCGGACATTGTTGTTGAGGGCAAAATATACAGAAGTCAATAAAATAATAGCCAGGATTGAAGCGATTGCAGTTTCGCATCCCGGTAAAGTAAAAATATTTTTTAAAATATTGACGAAATTTGCAATTAAACATTTATATTCCAGCATACCTGGTGTGATCCATCTTAGCCAACTAGAGTTTGAGTGTAAGTTACGAATACAAAGTGGTATGCGAAAAGATAGTGTACTTAAGTTATTAGGTCACGCGAATGATCCACGGCCAGTTGTGCAACAACTATCCCCGGATGAACCACAGCCGGTTACACCAGCTGTAAATCAATTGAGGTAATCCGTTCGATAACGTGGAATAAAAATAACGATAGGCGCAAGTAAAACAGATTTACTTGTGTTATGAGATCTCACAGTTTAACCGTATCACATCGCGAGGTTGCTTTGTGGAACAGCAACACGATTAAATATTAAAAGTCCGTCACGGGCCAAGCAGGCTAATAATGCTCGCGTGGTCGCTGACGAGAAAAACAGCCGAGGTATTGCGACTGTTATCGCCTCTGAAACTGTTGCTTATGTTCGCCAACAAATCTGATATTATTCTCAGTGTATATTTTACCGTGTCTTTGCATGTAACCAAAGACGGCTTTGCACCATTTATGACATCACAACACGGTTTCATAGTGGATCCTGTGCACAAATCGAGAACCATAAAGACACTTAGGCCATCAATATTGAAAAAATTATAAAAGTTATGAAAAGATCCTCGAGAAGTTCGAAAATACTACAGAGGATGTTTGAGGATGGATGCTTTCTAGATGCTTGGAAATTTAGCTTCATGTTTCCCCGTACAAACGTTTCGCAGACTGAGTTATGTTCCAACACCGCCATGTATTCCTCCACGGTTGGTTATCAATGTGGAAACATTGCATGGGTGTAAATGTATTGATGGACCATACGGGGACAGTAGCACAACGTTATCCGCCTTCTAACTCAATGTGGAAACATTGCATTGGCGTAAATGTATTGATGGACCATACGGGGACAGTAGCACAACGTTATCAGCCTTTTAACTCAATGTGGAAACATTGCATTGGCGTAAATATATTGATGGACCATACGGGGACAGTAGCACAACGTTATCCGCCTTCTAACTCACCGTTGCATACATATACCTAACCAAATTCTTTCCGAGCGAGGCTTACAAGGGTGGTTGTGAAACATTTTTCTGGGTAACGGTGGCAGTCATCTGCTGAAACTCCTCAAACGGTTTTTTCCCGGCAGCGCCTGTGATTTCTTGTTCAGCTCTGCCATAACTGATAGAAGTCGTGTAATCCACTCGCAAGCATTCCGGGTACGATTCATTAACAATTTATGCGCATACTGATATCTGTATAATCTTCTTCAAGTAAATAGTTACATCGTTACACTATGCCAACACATCTAAGATGACAGCAAGTTGTGTTTTGCTAACAACGCAGCAACAGATCCTAAATATTTTTTGCCCAGGTCCACTTGCAGTGAACGTGTATAAATACTTTTAAGCACATTTGCGACAATTGCTAAATCTTTGGACGTCCACGGTTCCTCTTGTTTACATCTTCTGACAACATCCACGACGGTAAACGCTTACCTGTATGTCCGTCCGAGTACATGATCATGTTTGGAGTAATAAAAGTTCGGCCTGATGAACTTCATTGAGTGTCCTTGTATCAAACCATCGACGAGAAATGTTCCTTACCACTGATGGGTAAATTTGCTACAACACTTATTTGCAAAGCCACTCCCGAGCAACATCATGATAACTTTTGCCGCGCTAGCTAACTTTTCAACGTGAGCTTCACCCTTCCAATAAGCTCGTCAACTGTAGGATATTGCAGATAATGTCCGCTCAGAAGCTACGCTTTTCTTATGCATGTTTGTTGTATTAGTTTTACCTTCAATGAGTGGACTTTGCTATCGACCATGAGAGACTTCGCCTCCAGGAGCAGTCTTGCCTACTTGGATGATCCATCTAACGATTTTTCCTCATGTGTAGGATTGCGTTAAAATCATAGATGAGATCTATATCAGCACGTTGATGCACAAGCAACTCACTTGATACTTGGTACGCAAGATCATGTCGGTAACATACGGCATCAGACGCTGCTTATAGGTCCTTTTCCAGGCTTTTTTCGAGTGTTAGAATTAAGCTGTATATCCAGTCGTTGTCCAAGCCTGCATTAATTGTATCCGGGGGTATATTTTTCATCACGGTATATGCTTTATGGTGTCCCCGGTAACTTCCTTAACACGATAGCACTATCACTGCCGGGGACATTTTTTATGTGGAGTATCTGACGGACATAAATTTCTTTTCTTCTCATCAGACAAATCTGAACGATTATGGCACTACCATTATGTGTTTGAACCCGCATTGGATTTGCAGTACGAGCTTTCAGTGCACACAGTATGAAGGCATGAATGAATTACACAAAACGTGATATTCAGCATGACATGACGAAAATGAAATTCACTGTCACTGACTTCTCTGAGCAGGCAACCAAGCACGTGACATGTTTAAAAACATAGTTCGTCGTTGATCATTGTCCTAGTGGAATCCAAGAAAACTCAGTCTGATCATGAGAGGGTTAAAGTGGGATTAGTTGTATATGAATGCATCATCGCCAGACGACCAGCCGTGAAATGATGTACTCAAGAATTTCAGGGAAGTGCTAGCGATGTCAAAGAAGAGTTCGTCATTCGCTACTGAGTTCTTTTCCACAATCGATGAAGTTTTTCCTGTTAGTGATCTTGATCCCCGCGTGAATAATCTTATCGTGTATGACTATGTGATGCTTGAACACCAAGAAAGTCCCATGGGTATATTTTCCCGAGGCCGACAAAAAACACAGACGTGATCTATGTGAAACGACGATACGCACAAGTGTCTAGAGTGATCCGAGATAACTGTAACATTTTAATAATATTTCGAGGCACTGATGCGCATTGTCTCACAAATATGCATTGGACCTGGTGTGCTGATTACCACTCATGAGATTAACCCGTATGGTTCTCTCATGATCGACTGGGCAGGAACTTTCGAAAATATCGATCAGGCCTGAGAGCTAGTGTATGAGAAGCAATTCAGCTACCACAATTGAGTATTTAATGTCAAAACTTGCTGGTTATACCGTAGCAGAGTAATTGGAGCGATGTCGTAAAGCTGCCTTCGAAACCCTGGAACTGGTCCGCAATATTATAGCCGGCCTCAAACATTTCAAGGATATGTTACAGTTGCGGCATGCTTCAGGAGAAGATTTCACAGAGGGCTTCTAACAAAAATGTTTACACCCCTGATGAAACAGACAACATAGATTGTAGCCAAGACCGCATAAATATCAGAACAAGTGAAAAAGGTCGCTGAAACCACTAGCGCGATGATGGAAACACAACGACGCCGTGGTCCAATGCGCCGTGCACCAGGACAATTAGTAGACATGCAAAAATAAAAGAACTGAAAGAGGAAGTTGGAGAGACTCTTGCGCTTGTTTCACAATAAACAAATTCCGACTACATATCAGAGTTGAAATCAGAACTTACAGTTTTGTTTAAAAAGCAGGCAGTCGATCGATAACAATCTCATAAAGTGTATCGCACTACGAATGGATAAAGGATCTTGCTCGGTTGCTTAACCGACACAGCAAGCACACAAGTAAAAAATATCCATGAAGACGTAGTATGCATGTATTGAACATTCATGAACTATTCACCAGTCATGACTTTCATTGTGATGGTATCAGCAAACAACCACAGCCCGTAATCATGCCAGAGCCTGTGAAAACACTGTCAAATTTACTGAGATTTAAGCAAAGATGAATGGGACATATATCATCTACGCATAGTTTTAATGCCTGAATGTTTCAGTGGCAGACGCGAATGCGTCCAGCTCTGCTAACAAAGACACAAATGCGCCTGATATCGATCAAACAGTGGAAGTCGCTGAACAAATTCCATGCAGGTTTTGTTATGTAGTAGTTCGATGTGATGGCAAAACAAAGATGCCGGTCCTTTATCGTGCTAGAGTGCAAGCTTGCAAAACACAGTTGAGGTATTTCTTAGATCGATCGAAGATACGCAAAATGGATTCGGCAGCAGCTCTATACATCAGCACGCATAATTATGACGGATGACAATATTCGTGAGTATTCGGCAGCAGCTCTATACATCAGCACGCATAATTATGACGGATGACAATATTCGTGAGTAATCCGTCACCGCTCATTGCTGAATTTGTGTAAAAGCTTTCACCGAAAAGCATAGTCCGTCCAAAGATAAAGTCCCGGTTCCAGAGTTTGTGATCACTACCATATTATTGGTGCATGCAGAGGTGCTGCACACAACGCGTGTACTTTGCAGTTGAGAATTTACCCCAACAAAATAAAAATTCCTGTGGTGTTTCATAACTTGCGTGGATACGATAGCAACTTAATAATGCAAGCAATAGCCAGTGCATCAGACTTACCGATAAGAGTGATCCCCAACAACATGACAAAATACATGACGTTCCGGCAGGGACAATTGCAGTTCATCGATTCATTACAGTTTATGAATTCGCCCTTGGACAAGTTAGCAAACAATCTGACGGCGAAAAACTTCAAAATTAAACGTCTAAACTGTCGAACCAATACAGACCTGCTGACGAGAAAAGGTGTGTATCCCTACGAGTACATAAACCACTAGAACAAATTTGCTGAAACACAATTGCCACCGATCGAAGCGCTTTATTCATCGTTGTCATGTGAAGATATTTCAGAAGGAAAATTACGAACATGCAAAGAAAGTTTGGTCAGCATCTGAGTGCAAAAACCTTGGCGACTATCACGATTTGTATAAGCTTACTGTGTTGTTGCTTGCGCATGTGCTTGAGAAATTTCGTGATACTTCTATGCACGTTTACAAGTTCGATCCTGCACATCACCTTCTGTCAACGGGTATGCGTTGGGATCCATTGTTGTCCAAAACCAAAACTGACATAGAAATGCTCACGACATTAATCAGCATCTGTTTATCGAGCTAACATTTTCGTGGTGGAATATCAATGTCAAGTCACAGATACGCTCGTGCCAACAACACAAACGTGGACGGATTTGACTCCGCTGACCTCAACAGTTACATCATTTATCGAGATCAAAATAACCTTTATGGCTGGGCCATGCTGCAGCCACTTCCGGTTCGCGGATTTCGATGGATCAATCCTGCGTACCAGCGCGATCACAACATCCAAGGTTTTCAAGAACACGTTTTTGAAGTTAATCTGGATTATCTCGAACATTTACACGAGGCACACGCGATTATCCGCTGACCCCAGATGCGTTGTCGGTGCCCTGTTCATGGTTGTCTCCGTATCAGTGCTCAATCATTCATAGGCCTGGCCGCAAATACACTGAATGCACTATAGTGGTACCAAGTCTACGGACCAAACACACTTATGTATTACACATGTGAAATTTGCAGTTGTACTTGCGATTGGGTATGCGTGTAACCAAGATCCATCGAGTGCTTGAATTTCATCAGCATGATTGGATGGTTCCGTATGTTCAGATGAGTAAGCACAAAGGCCACCCATGACAAGGAATTTGTCAAGCTCATAAACAACGCCGTGTTTGGGAAAACCAAGGAGAATCTGCGCAAACGAATCCGTGTCAACCTTATCCGTAATAGTGAATAAGCCAAACTTCGAGGGATCGTTGCTGACAAGGAATTTGTCATGCTCATGCCGTGTTCGGGAAAATATGGAGAATCTGCGAAAACGAATCCAAGTCAAACTTACCCGTGATAATGATCACGTCAAACTTCGTTGGATCGTTTCTGGCCTTTGAAACCAGAATAATCTTTGATGGTTGACTTCGTTTAAAGTAAAAAAAATCAAACCTCAAGTTCAAAGACGAATCCTCGGGTAAACTAATCGAAGAGTATGTGGGACTACGACCCAAAATGTAGTCGATTGTGGTTTCACCGCAGACTCTGGTAAAAACATTAAAAAGGCCAAACGTGTTCCATGGGTGATTGAAACGAAAGAATCCAAATACGAACTGTTCCTGGAATGTCTTCGAGATCGTCGTAAATTCGCATACACTGCAAATATGACCCCATGCAAGAAACATCGTATGGGTGTATACCGATGCACCAAAGTGAGTTTGTCCCCGCTTGATACCATGCTATCGATGCTCTCCAGTGGAATCACCACTTACGCGTTTGGTCATCGTGCTAATGTGAACCAACCTATGATTGAAACTGGTTAGTGCATCAACGTGTCAAAACAAATCTTGGTGGCAGTTCCGTATCTGTTAGAACGAATTGCACTTCCTCTCGCACAAATGCACGGCCGAGAGGTTTTTGGTCCACCAGGTGATGATGGTCCCAATCAGTAACGTGTTGGTTATCTTGGAGTATAAATCAGTTCCGAAATGGTGAATACGTCTATGGACCATACTGGGTCAGTGGCACGACGTTGTTGTCCGCCTTCCATCTCTCCAGGACCCGTATAGTTTTCTTATCATTGCTTTGACTGGAACTTGCTGTCGAGGGGTGAATATCGAACTGGTTCCGATGCACAGATTTAACAGTGAGAAACGGCAATTATACAAAAAATGTCTGGCAGTGATACCATAGAATAGTATGAGAAGCGACGCCATAAAGACTCCCAAGAACAGTAAGAATTTATTCAAAATGTGATAGAAGGCCGCAAAAATGTCAAACATATGTTACAGTCGTGACAAACTGCACAAAACGATCTCACAGCCTGAATTGAACAAACATTTGCACCGTTGATTAAAACCACAAAACAAATTGCCGAACGTGCCAAGGATATTAAAAGGGGAACTAGAGAAACCGCACAACAAGTGGCAGCGCTTACGGGAACAAAAGCAGCCCCCGGTCCCGTTTGTAAAAAAAACTCACCAAGAAAATGAAATGCAACCAGAGGAACTGCAGAGGTCATCAATCATTTTCCACAGGCGATTGAGGAAGTCAAATAAGATGATAAAAGTGGAGAATCCGCTGGTATGCTCACCAAATGCAGACGTTAGAGGGGCACTTGTCAGAATACCAGCCGTGCCATCCGAATACAAGTCAGAGTTAAAAATACCGCCTCAATTCATTAACGAAGCAGCTTCCCGGGCGATTTTTGCAACACCTATAGAAGTTGCTCTACACAGACCGGTCATCTGGAAAGTGTACATGTTAAAAATACCATCAAAACCACATAATAATTACTTGAATGTTGAATGGCCTAAAATAGTATATATTGAATTTACTGGAAAGAAGCAAGCTACAGGCGATGGCTCATTTTGTACAATCATATAATGCATATGTGAAAAGAGCTAAAGAAGGTGATGAGCTTTGTGCAGAATATATGGAAACGTTTGTACCTCAACCAGTGATGCAACCACAACCACAGCAAGAATTACCACAACGACACGCAGAAGAACAACGTCCTAGGTCGCGAATATCTCGGCCAATCACCAGTAAAATAATATCATAAAATAGAGACAAACAGTCATACATATAATTATATTGTTATAAAGGATATGCAAAAAAAATTATACAATTTTATATAGTGCATTGGTATTAAGGCCATTAGTATCTAATTTATGAATCCAGTAAGTTTCTTTTATATGTCTATTCATGTCTCCGTGCACAATATCTATTGGCATGAAAGAAAAATCGAGTAGAGAGTGATTATTGGTATTAAAATGTGTTGAAATATTAGAGGAAAACTGAGGATCTCTATAATTTTTTATATGAAAGCGATGGTTATTCATTCTCTTAGAAAATTGTTGAAGTGTTTAGCACAGAATTATCGGCGATTGTGTTGGTTTTTATCCCAATTCGGTCAATCACCGAAACACAAATATTTAGAACAACAAGAACACACAGCACGTGCACCCCAAATATTTACAGCTGCGCTGCTTGCAAAACAAAGACCTGCACCTAAACCAGAGCAATAAAGACGTGTAGAGCCATTAAACAAAGAGTTAGTTGCAAAGATTGCAAAGAAAACCAAGGATCTGCACCCACACAGGAAGAAGAAGAATTACAGAAGTGGATGGATAAATAAGAAAAGAAAGGAAGCCGCGTTGGTTTACTATTTGACCCTAACGACCTTCTGGATCGATTGGAAATACTCCTGGGATCAGTTCGTGTGGGCAACAACGTACAGGTGGTCATTAATGAAGCTACATCAATTTGTCAGCGATTGCTCACTAATGATCTTATGGACAGAGACACATATCGTGAGCTGATGTCTGAACTTATTGAAGATATTCATGATATATAAGACGTAACAAGGTTTATTCACCGATGATGAGTTCTGAAACAACTGAGACGGTGAGGGTGCTGAGTGAAATATATGCAGTGACGCCACAGGCGGTTGTAAATACAGCACAGAGCGTGACTTCGATGATTATCAAATTATCCACAAAACCAGAATTCAGTGTACCTTTTTTCTGCACGTGTGACCGCTGAGGAATCATGCACGCTTGAGATGACACTAGCATCGCTGCGAGTGTATTACAGTTGGTCTAATATTTGATCGCAACCGTTTGGTGGTCTACCCGGAAACAATTCATTTGTGTTTTAATCAGAAAATGGTGCCATCTGGCACACTTTTGAACTTCCTACAAGCGCGTACGATATTACCTCAGTTAATGATGAGGCTCGACGAAGAATTTCGGCATTGTCTGGCAAGGACTCTAAAATTTCTATTCGTGAATAAGGGCCCACATTCAGCTCCGTTATTGCCATTGAATTTCCACAATATGTGTGTGTGTGTGTGTGTGTGTGTGTGTGTGTGTGTGTGTGTGTGTGTGTGTGTGATATGAATTTTTTTAACGTAGCTTTAACGGTTTTTCATTCATATCCCTACGATGTCTGCAGTGTGGCAGTTTATAGTGATGTCTAGCACTGAGGCATCATGCCGCAGACATGTACCATGAAATTTCAACAATATCTGTTTAGCATAAGACAGTCGTCGTTGAGAACAGTTCTTGACTGGCTAAACGATCTTTCCCAAAATATGCACATTTTGATTGCAGGGAATCATATCGGTCCTGACATTGTAAGAATTACATGCGTATCTTCCATGCCATAATAATCAGCTGACACATACTCGTTTTTCATTTGTGGATCAAGACGGGCACGTAGTGAAACATTAACATTACAGCTATACATTAGAGATCGACCTGACGTTTAATAATAACAGCAATAATGGCAATCTTGAATGGACATGTGAAACCCATTCGCTTAGTTAATGCAAGAAAACTTACATACATGACATATTACGGAACTGGGCTCGGTGACGTTGCTCGTGGATTATTTACAGGCTCGCCAAAGGCTCTAACAGCCTTTTCATCACGAGCTGTCCCTATAGCTAAATAAGTTGCAATGCGAGTCCTAGATTGTATTAAAAGTGTCGCCTTATATCGATTAAAACAACTAGGATCACAAGTATTTAATTTAGTTCGAGACAGATTACGGAGATTAGTAACACGAGCACCATCAATGGTGGTTCCAATTATATTACCGTCGACAGAATCAATGCCTTTTACAATTAGTGAAATCATTAACGACGACGCCCAGCAGAGATTGTCAGATTCAGCAATTGCAAATCTGGCAATGGAGAGTGGATTTGTACGGTATCAAATAAAATCAATAATGTATAATATCTGTGTGACTCAGATCAAAGATGTTTTTGATCCAGCATTTGACATGGGAACGCCTGTGTCAGTGGATCGAAGCAAGAGAGATTTTCAGTATTAGTCACATTCAGCTAGTGGCCCCAATCAAATGAAAATAGAATTGCAAGTACAAGACACGTCTAGGTTTTTCCTTCCATGTGGAAATACCTTAGTGGGATTTGTTAACAACGGTGTCAAGGCGTTGTTTAACAGTGCACGTTACTCCATTGATGGAAAGGAATTTGAATCCATTTTAGACAACGTTGATGTAGCCACAACAATTCTCGGACTCGCGAGATACCACGACGATTACACAGAACATCTGGTCCAACAATGATTTTTGTCAAAGATACAACTGATTATGCAGATAATAGACCAAATATAATCAGACAACCTCGAAATAATGCAAACAATGCTGATGCAGATGAAGAAAATTTACAGTTTCCTATTCCTAATTTCAATTTTGGATTTGCTCAGAATCGATCGCAACTCATTGGTGTTTCATTAAGATTTTCGTGTGCAATTCGCCTCAGTTACATCTTTGGGTTTTGTAGAAATGTTTGTAAGGTGATATTTGGAGCTAAACACACAGTCACAGTAGCTTTGTTTCGTAAAACAACTCCAATGATGCAATTTGGCGCGATGCAGGTGCTGATGATGGCAAAGTTGTATTCAAAACGTTAAGATTGTGTATGCCTGTGTAATCTCCTTCACTGACTATAGAATCACGTTTGTTATCGCTTATGCATTCGCGAAGCACGTCAACGTTGTCATTTCTCGAACATACCACAGACTGATACCCACCAACTGCTACTGCGAGACAGTTTATTTGGCAAATAAGTACTTACTGCATCAAAACATGCGTGTATGGCGTTTCAACTTACAACTCAAGATCACGACCAGGCACAGAGTAAAATGATATTTGTTAACTTAGATTTGACGGATGTTTCTTTGCGGTTAAACGGTCATCATGAACCTTTTGAAGAAATTCGGCTTAACTATGCAGAAGCCACTCCTCAAATTGCACGTGCATATCACAATATGTGGTCGTACATGAACCGTCATCAAAATGTTGACACTGGCCTACAAATTTGCCAGAAAGACTTTCGTACGTTGTACCCGATTTATTACTTCTCACTGGAACACTTGGAATTGTTCCGACAGTCCGTCGCTGACATGTATTTTCATGCACGTGTAGGTAAGTCTGTTGGTGGTTATCGATGCTATGTTGTGATTCTTTCTGATAATACACTGCAGTTATGGGGGGATGGAGCGTCCTGGTGGTCGAATGAGGGTCATCGATGAACTGGTAGAAAATTCCTAAAACTTTCTCAGATATATAATTAGACCTGTTATGTATATAGATAATAATGTCCTATCACGAAGTTACGGTCGATCTTACTGAAAATCAACAAGCAAAAATGAAAATGCAATAAAAACAATTGTGGGGTCACACGAAACTTCGCCCAGCAAAATTAATTGGAAATGTCCCCGTGTGGTTAACTCATCTTAATGAGGCCAAATAGAATAATACCTCAGTAACATTACAATTATTCAAGTGAGGGTAACACGAATGCAAAAGACTGGTGGAATATTTCCATTCCTTGCAGCAATTCTAACATTGATGGCAGCAGCGGCTCCAGCAGTTGCCAAAGATGCAGCATTGGGGGCTGTCGAAACTGCATCAGGCATGGCTTTGAAAAGGGTGGTTGGTGACCGTATACCAAAGGAAGCTGCCTTCTTATTACCAGACACGAGTCGTCGATATCCTCAGGCAAAGGTCTTCGATTATCCGGTCGCAGATGGTCATGCAGTTGATGGAAGTAAAGCTTCTCAAGCGTCCATAGACCAGTCTTGATTTACTCGCAATGGCAAAATCAATCAAACATTTTTGTGGTGTTTTTTTGCGAGATGAACTCGCATCGATGGTGCCACGCACACGTGAAACTTGCATCGTCAATCTGGATTCATCGACAGGCCCTGGCATTCACTGGGTCGCATACGTGGTAACACCTCAACATCGTTTGCATTTTGACATGTACGGACTTTCACCGCCAATTGAAGTTGTTAATTATTTAACCAGGAAAGGTAAAAACTGTTGTTTCATTCGATTATGCCAATACTAACACGTTTGGATGGCCCCATATGCGTTCATCTTGTTATTGAAGCGCTGCACGCACTTAAGCGTTCATCGACACCGCATAAATTGCTGATTTCACATTAAAATATGTTTGATATTATAGAACAATATTTATTAACATTTGCAGACGTTACTCGGCTAAACGACACGGTACTGATTTGGTTCTGAGCCGATTTGCTACTTAAGCGGATTTGTCTCAGTTTACTAGTCGTGTGTTATTGGTATCGATCCAGGTGAGCCTGTGATTTTTGAGAATCAAACGGGCAAATTGAAAACGTCAAATGTAGACATTCAAAATATTATTGTCAAGCTCAAAGGCGACATTGTGGTAAGAAAAACTGGTTGAGCTCACTGACAACGATGGAATCAGAGACAGCGGCGTAGTAACGTCATAGAGCGAAATTTCAGGAATATTAGCCAAAGAAGGAATGGAATACAATGAACCCCGTGCCTCAGGAAGTTGTTGAATTATTTTTTATTCTACAATGTAAGTGGTTTTGATATACCTAAACATCACATTTTAAAAGTGCGCGAGTCCGGATCATACTTTTTTTTATAATCAAAAGTGAGAATAAAACCACTTAGGGTACAATAGGAATGTTGATAAATGATAGGAAGCGTCTTCATCTTTATTTTACACCAGGAATACTATATATTAATTACAATCCGGACAGTTATCGTTTTTTTTCACAGTTGCATTTTTAGGATCATCAGATGCCGGAGATGAAATTCAGTTCGAAGGATTACACATTTATCCAAACGGCTACTTACTCTCTTTGGTGTTTGTGATTAAGATTAGATTTTATCATTATTATATACATAATGGAATCTGACCGCGGTGAGTAGGTTGCAAAATCTTCCGACTGGGTATTGGATCAGCTGGCAGCGGATGTAAACATCGATAACAATTGTGATCCACTTGTCGATGTGCCACTACCAACGCGAGACCAGCTTGGAATCATCGCACGTGCACATGGAAACACTCAATCACTAACTACAGCAACAGATTCAAAAGCACTCCGGATTGTTTCAACAATTGTGAAGTGGCATTCACCGATGCATTCACCCCAGTTACGTTCACCATCGAATATTTTAAACCAAAATTGACTCAACTAAGGAAAGAACGCACTTGTTCGAGTGACAGTTAGTAGGCAAAGACGATTGTTAGATTCAAAGGTTCTGGCGTAATCGGTGTGTTTTGTATGAGAGGGGTGCTAAACCTCCAGAACGCACAATCGCCAGAGATTTAAATATTTCAGAGGCGGAGTTTTTTTTATAACTGCATGACAATTGTGCCAGTAAAAAAAGGATAATTGGTTAGAAGTGCATGTGAGTATTACAAGGACTGCCTGCCGTGCAATTAAAATACGCGATTGTTTTTTTTAACAGAAGAACTATAACGGAACCTCAGTCTTATCGTCGTGAAAATATAATTGAAGCGGAGCAACAGCTGCTAGATGAAATCGAAAAGAGAACGGCGCTGATAGCGAAATACAAACGCGTGAGTTTGGTAGTAGATGCAATTTGATGTCTTGTTGCGGCAGCAACTGTTGGTCTTGGTGTGGCTGGAGTCACGTACACATCAACCATTGTAGGTGCACCAGTTGGTATTATTGTCGGAGCTATATCAATAGTAAATGGTGTCTCTGGTGGTGCTAGTAAAATTAATCCAATGCGACTACATTCACGACTAAGCACCTTTCCGAACTGCTTGCCGCCACAAAAACATCCACAATGCCTTCAATATTTTGTATTCAGTGGCAATCGAAGAGAAAATAATCAGCGCCGCTGAGTTTTAGACTTTGCTAGCAGAAATGGAAAATCACAGACAGTTAAGAGCACAAATAACAAAAAAAACTAAAAAAATGGATTAACAGAGAAAACCAAATAATCTTCACAAGGAC
Source organism: Megalonaias nervosa (assembly GCA_016617855.1). NCBI lineage: Eukaryota > Metazoa > Mollusca > Bivalvia > Unionida > Unionidae > Megalonaias > Megalonaias nervosa. Next base: position 13,367 of record JAECUM010058792.1, on the reverse strand, counting down.
AATTGCTTATTGATGCAAAAACATTGGCTCGCAGTGTGTGTATATTAATCACTACCACAGGCTTGCCTGAAGTAGTACACTCGGCGGGATTTCGTTTTTACAATCACAGAGTCGTATGAAAGGCTCGGTTTTGTCCTCTTATGGAAACCCGTTGAGGAACTGACACCCTTACGAGACTCTACCCCCATTTCTGGCTCACTCACTTCACGTGAATGTTTGCACGCCCGCGGAAGAAAATTAAACGTGATCAACATGTATCGCTCACGTGGAGGCTAACTATGTCATTAGGATAGAGGCAAGGATGGGCGTCAGATGACCCAAAGACTAACAAAATGCAAAACAGAAAGTTTCATTCTACTGTTTGAGAATCCTTTTAAACTCTATCGAATAATAGGTAAAAATAAACTCTGAACCACAATTTAATATTTTAAGAAGGCATTCAAAATATGTTTGCAAGCAATCTATGGGTCTAGTTTTATGTATCCTCCAAAAAAGGATGTGCTTCCTAAGGAAGAAGAATTACTAACCACCGGAAGAAGAGGGACTACCAAAACATGGAAAAGGTCACGGTGGTGGTAGACACAAAGGTGGGACAAAAGGGTTCAAATGCGTGTCTGTGGATCAACAACAGGAAAGTAAACTAGTGGATCGGTTTGAAACACTCATGAGATGGGTTTACGCGGACAGCGGCGTAATAGAAGTCATCAATGAAGCTGTATTTATTTATCAGCGTTTGCTCGCCAACGATATCATGGACCCGGGGCGTTTCTCTAGTTGACGCACGAACTCACTAAAGACATCGATAATTGATATAACACCGATGATGGATTCTGACACTATTGTTCACGAAAGTAACGCTCCGATGTAGCTTGTCGTTTCAAATACAACCTCTAGAGTTACCTCGATGATTACGATCTCATCAACGAAGCCAGAATTCAAAGTGGTTTCCTCTACACCAATCAAGCACACGCTCGAGATTGCACTAGCGTTGATGCGCCTCATATCCGATTGCGACAGTTGGGGGCCCTCCCGCAAATATATTGTTTACTTGACGAGATTTACTTAATCATTAAAGACATCCCACGCGTGATTTCGTTGGTGACAGGCAAATACTCTAAAACTATATAAACGAACACGAGCACGTACTCAGTTCTGCCAGCTCTGCCATCTCAGTCAAACATCTACAGTATGGCATAGACACAACACAGTCGTCGCTGAGAACAGTTTTCGGTTGGTCTGAAGATAGTAATATAATTCCCGAGGATGAACGGATCTTACTCTATGACCTAGAGAGTCCAAAAGACATATCGCCCCAGACATTGTCACGATTACCTCAACGATTCAGTTTAATCTAACTTGCAACGCCATCAGTGACAGTTATGAAATCAGAGCTTCTACAAACGTAGCCGCTTAGAGTTTCATATTGTAAGGGTACTCCATGAATTTGCTCCCCGGGTACTCTGCTCTTAGTTACTCGGACAACGCCCGTATGCCATAATCTCCTGTTGACACACCTTCGTTTTGCACTTGTAGACCAGTACTGGCACATATAGGGTCTCCGCGAGGAGACCATGTCAATACATCTATACATTAGAAATCGACCTAATCAAATATAATGACAGTCGTACTGAGACGTGTGGTTAATGCGAGAAAACCCATTTATGTGACATATTACGGAAATAACATCGATGATATTGTCAAGCGATTCTTCTCAAGAACCCAAAGGTGTTTGCAGCCTTGTCTTCGCGAGCTGCACCAATTGCCAAACATGTTGCAATGCGAATTGTTGATAGCATCGAAAAAGTTCCTTCGATCGGATGAAAATATGGAATTGTGAGTGGTTCAATTGATCAGGGATTGACTATGAGGATTAGTGACTCGGGTACCACCAAAAATAGTTTCACAAGCAGTTACGTTTCCATCTACAGCAACATTCCCAGCCCCGGATAGCAAAATTATTAACAAAAAATCTCAACAACAATTAGCTGATTCGGCGATTGCAAATCTGGCAATGAGAAGCGGATTACTATTGTGGACTGGGTTTGAACAGAGGAATTAGACGAAGCCAATAATGCATAAAGAAAACCGATAGCAAAATTCGAAAATACAGCAGATACCGCTTTTGACTTGGGGGCACCGACCAGAGGGAAAAGATTTTCAGTTCGAAGGACTCAAAGTTTATCCGGACGGGAACTTAACCATCTTTGACGTTTGTGTTTAAGAGTAAATTTATCATTACATATAAGTGATGGATTCGGTACCTCTGTAATCATGTTGCGGAATTTGCTGATGGCTGACAAGTGATGTCAACATCTATAGCGACTTTGTTCTATTTCTCGATGTATATCTGCGCAAAAATGGTGCTAACAAACCATCGTATACGCTGAACTATATTTTGTTAGGGATCAAATGTAAATCAACAGTTGAGACCACCCTTATGCCAACTCGAAGCAAGCTTGGAAACATTGCAAACGTGAAAATGTCCGGTTGTTGACTACACCACCAGGCACAAAAGCACTATGCTATTGTTTCTACAACGATGAAGTAGAATTCACCGAGAAATCCACTCCGGTTGCATTCCCAGTCGAGTACGTTGCACCAATACTGACTCAACCAAGAAGAGAAAAAAATTTCGACTGTTATTCAGCAGGGACGCATTTGTATAGCTGTTGTTGGAAGAAAATGAGAACAATCGTGTCTGACACCAATTAATTCAGTTCTAACTGAACGTGGTGCTATGCCCCTAAGACGAACCATTGCCGGAGACTTAAATATTCCCCTTGTGCATATTTTCTGTGATTATATGGCACTTATGAAAATAAGAAAGGGTAATTGGTTATAAGTACGTTTACGTGTTGCATCTGAAAAAGACCAGCCTGTCGCGCTATTGTATTTCGCGATGACATTTTTGATAAAAGAAATATGACAGGCCTTCAGACGTATAGGCGTGAAAAAATAATCGGATAACTTCGCCGAGATGAAATCACCAGGAGAACGGCACCACTCGTGAAATACATACGTGTGTGTGGCTGTATAGGCTATTTATAGAATCACGGTCGAGACCACTGTTGGCCTTGGAGCTGCTGAAATTTTGACTGGAGCATGGTAGACCTATCGGATTTGTTGTTGGAGGTATATCAATAGCAACTGGTGCTATGGGCGGTGGTGGAAAAATAATTTCGATACGTCTGCATACGGGAATACGTGTATATTCAGAACTTCTCCCGGTGGCAAAAAGCAGTCTCAGTACAAATACCAATCTACTATAGATGGCTTTTGAGGATGAAGTAATTAGCATGGTTGAGTTTGAAATGGAAAACCACTGACATCTCCGCGCGAACCGGTGCACGAGGGACCCAAAACAATCAGCTTATTTGCAAGCAGTGAAAATCAAGTACATGCTTGCCAGTGTGTGTCGATCTAGCTAGCAGATTACTGTAATAGCTTCGCTTGGGATTACCCGCAAGGGATTCTCTTATATGAGGCTCAACACGGACTACTGCGCACTTGCGTAAATTCGAGCTTAAAGTCATGAGGTATAGAAGGCCGTGACCTATATCAGTAACAAAACTCCAAAAGCCCTATAAGGATACTGATAAAATGATAATATAAAGAGTTCATATAACAATTTTGAGATATTACTGATTACATGTTCCAGTGAATTAAATATTCAGCTATGATTTATGAAAAAGTATCAAAAGCTTACTCTGTCAAAATTCCGTATAAATCTCTTTCTATGCCTACCTTTCGTAATTGGTAAGGGGATTTGTGTTGTTTCACAGGCAACTGCAATTAAATATGCAAATCACATCACAACCGATAAAGCATGATATCATGGCTAGAGCCTTGTTAAATGTACGAGAACTTGATATATTCTAAATTTTAAAAAATACAGAAATTGATGCGTCTTCAATTACGATAAGGCATATATGCAAAGGAATTAAATTAAAAGATGTCAGTTCCATGTCAGTGACTTAATAACCTTTTTAGATTCGGATAAGTCTTGTTCAGATAAGAGGAATATTTATCTTACATATTTAACCAAAAAAATAAAAATAAAATAAAGATATCACTTAAATATGAAATGTCATATTTACATGAGCTTCTCGAAATTATTTCTTTTAACCATTGGCAAAGATATTTTTCAAAGGAGTAAAGTGTGTGGAATATAATTCCGATTATGCAATACGAGTGTAATAGCGTGCAACACACTCACTGTATCAAGACATGGCACAAGAACGTACGCGATCATTCTCTATTTGAACTTGAATGTAAAATTAATTCCTGTTTACGCAATTTTGTGGTGAGATCACACATCATGTCAGGCTTAGAATAGTTAGGATATGCACGAGAGTCCCTGATTAAGCTCGCATTGAATTATGGTCATTTACACCCAATATGCTCGACTGGTTTTCAAAATATATCTACCAAATAAAATGGCAACTACAGACCGAACTGGAAATTAAAATAATGTTTGTAATCAACTATAAACAATCTGTAATTTTCCATGGATTTCATTGATACCATTCAGTCCTTTTGAGCATATTTCGAGTTACGTGTTTCCAGTCTTTCAAAATAGGGATGCCCGAAACAAAGGCTTTGGGTAGACCTATTAGATTCCTTCCATATATTGTACATGTTTAATGATGGGGTCAATAGTTTTGACCAAAAAAATTCCAGAGAGTTTGGATATTATTTACCCACGTTTCAAAGTTCTGATTTTCATAAGCAAATGTAAAGTCTATCATAATGTCAGATATTGTCTCACTTCATTTTAGATCCGAGTATAAAATAATAATGCCTCTGTCATGTTCGGTATTTCAAATTACAATAATGGGTCATTGAAGCAGTCAAAGTGGAAAATACGTCAGTTTCTGCAAAGATATAGTTTCTTGAACTTATTCCAAATAGCTAACAAACTTATTATACCTTCAAACGGTTATGATGAATCAAATTTAGATTCGAAGCATGAAATTTAACGTCAAACATATTCCGTTTCACATACACAGGCTCATATTTAAGTTGCAGATGAAATTCGCAATAGTGAAGAAAGTAAATCATCGTCAACATCAGCTGGTGTATTGAACATCTTCATGTATTTTGTCTCGATTGCTAGGAAACATGTAATACATATTTAATTTCATCATGTAAAAGTCATTATATTTATGCATGGAGTCAATGCTAATTCGTGCAATCGACAAATTGCAGTTCTACCTATCTACCAGCTCGATTTAACTCGATACTAAACTTTTATCTTTAAAAAAGTGCCAATGTACAAGAATGTTGACCTAAAATGTCAACATTATTTTAATCCATATGGCAACGCTAGACCGGGGTCGTTCTTCATTGGGTTATTGTTTCGCGCCGCTAGGTGTCTCGCAAGATTCAGTCTCCTTCTGCAGTCACACTCGAAGAGATACAAACACCCAGATTAAGTTATTGTACTAGTATATAGACAGATAGCTTGATAGAAATTCGCTTGTCTGCATTACACAACCAAACAATAAACATTATATTCTGATAATATTGATAAATACAGCTGTTTAATTCTATAATTACTTTTCTACCGTGCTACGTACCTATTTCTGTGAATTCGAATCCAGCAGGGAACCCATATCCAAAATATTGACCAAATCCGTATACAAGAGCGCCAAACTTTACTGTGTGGTCAATATGGGTTAAATTGTGGAATGACCCTGTCAGCTCCTGAACAGCAACTACATAATCTTCTTCACTGAAGCGCACAGGAAATGTTTTATCTAAGAGCAAATTTCCGTCTAATCTAAGTCCGGCAAACGAATTGTTTTTGATAATTATTGAGACATAATGCTTTATTTGAGTGTGATCTGTTTCTGTGGGAAACAAGTAGTCTGAAGAGAATTGATGAATCCCGGGTATAATCATCATTAGAGGATCGCCATGCGATACTGAATCATGTGCGTCACTGAAGGCATACTGGACCACACTGATTGGCTGACTACTATTCACTACAATTGGTCCTTTCCCCACAAGCTCTTCTAAGAAATTTCCTCTTGTAAGAATTCGTGTCTTATAATGTGTTTCGTTTGTGATGGTGACACTTGTATTTGGGTTAAAAGCATATATCCTTATAAACGAGTCTGAACGCGGGTATAGCGGAGGGACAATGAATTTCGTATCCCAGTGTTCAGTGGGTAAAAGCTGAGACAGTATAGAGTCCAAATCATTCGTGAATTTCGGAATTTCAGCATCTCCACCAGAACAAACAGAGATCGGCTTGTTGCTCTTGATAACGGTTCCTGATAGGTCTGATATATGACTTACCATGAATGTTTGAAATTTCTCAAGATGTACATGCATGGTATCTCCATTGTTGTAATTAATGTTTTCAAATACTATGCTATCAGTAATACTCAATATTATAGAAATATCCGTACCGTCGTACACGCTGGCGATAACAACGTACATAGGCAACGCAGGACTAGAAGCTGAATAAGCTGATACAACATACGATGTTGACAGCGACTCGATAGGTAAAGCTGTAAATGCATCTGCTAGAAATTCGAAAGGATCGCGTAGGCCATGGACAGATATTTCAGAAGAAGAATGAATGAGAATGCTATTGTTACTGATACCGGTTTCATTCAGCACAATGCTACTGTCGAGAATAATCTTATGTGTTCCTGCATTTTTCGTGATAAGCTGCGTTCTGAATCGAGGATTAGGGGATTCGACACTAATTGACACGTTTTCAGTTGATGAAACGAAAAGCTTTACGTCGAACGGCCCATATTTACTTTTGCCAGATACTAGAATGAACTCTTTCCCCTTGTTGCCTAAAAAGAAAATTTGGTCAAATATTTATGTCAGAAAGAAAACAACACAAATTTTCATTCGCCTATAAATACTTAATGCTACAATTCCAGTGTACCTGTGGTCATTTCTATGAGCTAAGTAAACAAAATACTAGAACTGTCCAAGGGAGAGATTAGAACTTGAACTTCCATGATGGCCTCAGAGGGATTTCATCTCATTAAATGGCTTTTTGATTTCCGACCTGTATTTGGGAGTATTCATGGGAAAAAGTAAACGTGGCTGCTTATTGCTTAATAGAATCTAGTTCAACAGATTTTAGCGTCCGCTTAGTAGATGACTGTATGAAATGTTTTGGAGTGTATCAGTTAGACATCCGTTTCCATAACATGAATATTCCTTAGTCGCATCAAAGATTCACCATATTTTCATTAACCCATTAGCGTTGCTGAGATACATTATCTCTTAGATATGGGGGGCCCCGAGTGGCCCACTGGTCTAAAGCGCTCTCCGTTACGGATCACTGCCATCTTACCTCTGTCTGCGTGGGTTCGAGTCTCGGATTCGGCGAATGTGGATATATGAGAAAGCTTGCTTGTAGCTTCTCGTGGGTCGGTGGTTCTTTCCGGGTATTTCCCGGTTTCTTCCTCCACCATTAATACTGGCCGCCATGTATAGCCTATCGTGTGCTGAAAAATGGCGTTAAGCCCTACAACAACAACAACAACAACAACAACAACAAATCATATGGCGAATAACAGTCCTTTCAAGTGCACTGGATCCAGCAAGGGATCACGTGTGTCAGGGATTGATTGAGATAACACAACGTTTTTTGTGTTTTATGTGTTTTATTTGTTTGTTTTGTCTATGTTTTGTATATGCCTTTGAAAAAGTCTCATTAAGAGTCGAAAGTGCTCAGGCTAGTTAGATACTAGTTTTGCACTGTTCGTTGTCAGTTTATTGCATATATATATATATATATATATATATATATATATAAGTGGAGGTATATATAAATAGCAGTATATATATATATAAGGCTATATATAGTTATATATATGTGTGTGTGTGTGTGTGTGTGTGTGTGTGTGTATTTTAGTTCAAATTGTAGTGCTTTTATATAGAGAAGATGTTACATAGCTAGTGTTTGTCCACGGGTATAGATTCTATTTTAAGATATAAACAGTGCCTGTATATTGCATATGATCTATAAAAAGATGTTGTCAAGTTTCTAATAATAACACCTTTTACAACTTTGGAGTAATTTCCAATTCAATAGGTCTGTCACGTGGGTTCTTGATAGAATTAAGCTATTTCCCATTGGATGGTTCAGCACATTCGAAAATCTGAAATTCATTCAGAACATCTGATTCTTTTAGAATTGAGAAGAACATTTTATAATTATTTTGGATTAAAACCATATTACTGTAAGTTTCTCTTACAGTTTCATTTGATAACTTAGATAATTAAATTGTTATATATATATATATATATATATATATATATATATATATATATATATATATATATATATATATATATATATATATATATATATATATATATATATATATATATATATATAGATGTGTGTGTGTGTGTGTGTGTGTGATAATTGACCGCCGAATCTCACAAGTTTCGATGTCTGATAATATTCTAACAACACGCAAACTTACTAGTTTTTGAGGATGACATAATTCTTAAATTTCTTAAACTTATCATTAAATTTCTTGGACAACATTTATATAAACCACTTTTCTTCAATCTTGTAACATGAGGAGTAACCGCCAAAACATTTGTTTTATCCAACTGGTTGGGCAGAGCATTGGCTTAGAAGCCAATTGTTTCTATGTGATTTTATTCGTCATTCGGAGCAGAGAATAAGATGAGATTTTTGAAAAAACAATGAGATTAAGCAGCATGGATGTCAACATGTGGGATACATTACTGTCATTAAGAGACACAATTATATCATTAAGAGCGATACACAAGTTTCATGTTTACCTTGAGATACAAATATTACTGGCTGAATGTTCTTTATGTTCTTTCCATTACCTTGCGAGAATGATATAACCAAATAGTACACTTTGTATACTTTGTTTGCGTTTTGATAGTTATCATATGAGTTTCTGTGAATCTGATTGGTGCAGAAAAAGACCTCCAAATCTTTGTGCAGTTCTCTCGTGATTTATTGACTGCCATGGTGTGAATTGTCCTTGCCCAGCCTTTCGGAGCCACATTATTTTACTATCACTTTTAAAATATGGCAAATGTCTTCCGAATCGGTAGTAGAATGGATATTAGCAAAAACAATAGGTAACTGTCACATAAAAGTACAATAGTGGTTACATATGTCGGAATATGGCCCATTTACATTGTTATGTACATTCAACTTGTATTGCTCGTTTTCTATTCTCCATAATTATGTGTTATGTATATCTGTGCTTGGTAACTGACCTTAGTCCAAAACCAAGTGCATGGTCTACCTGACTAGTGGCATTTATTTTGTAAGCAACATAATTCGTAGCTAATATTTCTCTGTAATTATAGATTAAATATTCAGACCATTACCATTGGAAGTAAACATGTTTATTTGAATCTGAGTCTAGGGCATTAGTTTTTCAATGGAAATTCCTCTACTTGTTGACAACTTTGAACGTTTTAGAAAGGAGACTGACCTATATCTTGGCTCTGTTACTGTGTCTTAGCTTTTAATATCAATGTTGTCTACTTGAAACACTACTCATTCTTACCTTAACATCCGAATTCGATTCAGTCTTATCGTTTTGTTCAATTTTCAGTTTGGGGTATTTATTTATTTATTCAAATTGTTCACTGGAATTATAAAGTGCTCAATAATACTTCTTGCACCACCACCACTTCCATCTCTATTTTGGTGCATCTATTTGTTTGTAAACATCTTTCTTAATGTCCCTATCCAGCTTATAAATGGTGTATCGATATCTTTTATTTGTAATTCACAATTTCCAACACTAACATACTGAGTATATGCAGAGAATGTCTGACGGCCTATTATAACGAGGATAGATCCCTTCACATTGCTTTTACCACACGTCATGGATCTTGCACCACAACCCCATGCCAATCGATTTTTGGTGCATCTCTTTGTTTGTCACAACCTATCTCTATATCCTCTAACTTATAACATTTATATAGATATCTGTTATTTCTGATCTTATAAAGTTCATAGCTGTTGTTTATCCTCTCAGTTATAATTATCCCTGTGGACTCACAACCTTCCTTTTATCCTTTGATCTTTAAGAGCCCCTGCTTCTTTACTTGCAGGACCAATGATTTCGTTTTTTACCCATAGCCTACAGACGTCCAGAACTTAGGTCCACCTCTTTCTCTCGCTATAGAGTTATGAACCAACATATTTAGGACTAAATTTTCTAGAAAATTTGTATTAAATCTCAATCTTGTCTTAATATAGCCTGTATTTCCTTAGTATGTTTTTACAAATGTTTGATTTATTGATATTGTGCTTCATATATGTTAACATTATGTTTAAGAAAACTTTTTGCATCCATCCGCTAAAGCTAAGGAGCTTGTCAAAGTTTCCAATCCGTCATTAGGTAAATTATTATGGGATTGATCGTACCTACTTGTTGAATTACGAGATCGATCCATGTAATAATCTGTATCGTAAGTTGGACTTTCATATATATCTGATCACACTTACTTCCACCTTTTGCTATTTTCACAGCATTTAAATGACAAATAAACAACTTGAAAAAAGAAGTAGGTTCTATTTGAAAGAGCAAAAACCGGAGAAAAATCCTTGATATTAAAGACTACAAATAATACGAGAACAGTGATAAGTGCAATAATCTTAACTGACAAATGGTTGGAAAATATGTGTGAATACAAATCGAGAAAACATATGATTTTTTTTAATGCAACATAACCGAAAACATCAAAGTATTTGTGAAACCGTTATTATCCATTTTCCAAAATCTTTAATTAACAAATTTCAACCAATTAATGGATTCAGTAAATTGCACCCAAACGTAAGAAAATCACACGACTTTAAATTGTATTCGATACTTAAGGGGACTTTTGTCATTTCAGTTAGGAATACCCTGTTACTTTCACAACGTTGATCATGTACGAATGACACATACTATGGCAGAAGGATAACCTGACAAAGAAATATGTTTTACCAACACAAGTGGTAACAGAGATGATAATCTATGCAAACTGACAGAAAGTTAGGAAACGAGGTTACGAATACACATTGGAAAGAAAAGTCACAATTTGAATTATTATAGTAATGTCGGACATGCAGGACAAAAAGTCACAGGGCATAAAAGTCACACTATGAATTTTCAAACATCTGTTTTAAAATTTTATTACAATCATTATACTCTATTATTCTTAATTAGTACTATTTAATGATCAAAATGAATTCATGGTTTCATAAGAAAATGATAAATATTTATCAGCTGAAGTCTTAAGGGAAAATTGTAATACAAGTATATAACATTGAAATCATGAATAGCTTCACATGCAAAGGTCAATTATTTAGCAACTGAAAACTTAAGGGGAAATTGTAAAGCAAGCATATACCATTGAGGTCACTGAGGTTCATTTAAGGCTTACTCTTGGACGGGAAAGGTAGCTTTGATAAGGTCATATAAATAAAAGTTTGATTTCAATCTCTAATTCGGTCCATAAGCACATACTTACATTTAAAAGATTTGACTGATCATTAATGATGTCTTTACATTAAGCTGATATATCCCTGACATAAACACATACCACCTGAGCCAAAGTTAAAAGTACTTTATCTACCGTCCACAACTAAATAAGTGACGACATGCTTTTCATTTATTATTTTCTTTTCTTTCTTTTCTCTTCTTTTGTTGATTTGGAAGTATACAGTAACATGTAAACACTGATTAGCTACTGTCTGATATTATAACAAAATTGTATTTACAATCTGTTACTTTAGTACCTCATTATTATGTTTCAGTCTTTGCAATAACATGTCTTCGTTATTCACATCAGCCACATAACTGCGATACATATTGTTATAGGGGAGATAAATCAAAATAAGTTTATGCTTGCTGATCAGTCCTCCATATCGCTTGTTTAATTTGACCTACGTTCTACGATGACACTGTTGGTAGACAAATATTGTTAAAACCGAGTATGTTAATAAAATGAAACCTAAAAGCATCTGCATGTTGATTATAGTTTCGTAATTTGTTAATAGCCTTTGCAAGCAGCTGCAAAGTGGATCAATAACCTATATGTGTGTCTATTATGATGTCATAGGCCATAATCTACTTTTCCCATGCAAAATAAATATAGAGACATTGTAAATTACTGCAAGACAAAACACATGAAATTTCAGAGGGAAAACTAAACACGCATTAACTATTTAGCCGTACTTTAAACATGAATAATCATCTTACCATCAACATAGACGAACCAAAAATAGCAAACGATGCTGCTATTGAAACTGTACGCATTAGTAGTCAGATGCGAAAGACTTTAAATGATAATATCTTCAAAGATATTCACACAAGGACAGAGCAAGCAGATATCAAACTGATATTGATTGAACAAGGTGTTGCACAAGAACCCCTAAAGCTACAATAGCTACAAAAATAGATTAGTGAACGCATGAAATAGATATTCAATACAAAAAACCCCATTAATTTAATGATTTAATGCTTCACCTGATGCAAAATAATTATTACTCTCTCTCTCCCTCCCTCCCTCCCTCTCTCTCTCTCTCTCTCTCTCTCTCTCTCTCTCTCTCTCTCTCTCTCTCTCTCTCTCTCTCTCTCTCTCTCTCTCTCTCTCTCATCCTTTGGTTGGTTTGACTTAACTTTTACCATCATTCATAAGTCCAGAGATGTCGTGGGATGACACAAACGAAAATCGTCTACATTTGTCATTTCATAGATTTTAGCCCCTATATTGCTACGATGGTCCAGAGAGAGAGAGAGAGAGAGAGAGAGAGAGAGAGAGAGAGAGAGAGAGCTTATGGTCGGTGGTACTGTTACTAAAACAGAATAATGGCTTTGATCAACTGTAAATATATTAAAATATTTTAATTATCTCTTGTTGGTTCTTCATTTCGCTTAGTTTCTACTCCACATTAATTTCCATGCGCCATTACGTGAACGGTTAAGCGTTCATGTGAATGGCGTAGCTAACTAAGTGTTTGTAGTGCTCTACTTTTATCATTAAAACCATCTTTCATGTATTATATTGATTTAATCAATGTGACGAAAAATAGAAACTAAAAAAGGAAAACAATCAGCTTATCAATATGCAAAGGTGATTGTGAATAGCCACAAAAGGCAAAGAACTACATTTTGTGGCGGACACACTCGGGGATGTGAGGAATTCATTCACTCAGTCCATACACAGCTGCCTATAATAAATCTTAACTTCAATCAAAGGGCAAATATATGAATTTGTATGTGATATAAATAAAATATATGTACAGTATGTATGCCGTATCAATGATATACCACTAGTTGTATACATTTTTCATTAAAAGGAAACTCGGCAAGCCTCGTTTCCTTTTAATGAAA
>JAECUM010058791.1:0-10456 GCA_016617855.1 Megalonaias nervosa | reverse complement strand
GTATTTTTTTTCCCTTTAGTATTAGTTATTAGTTGTTAGTTGATTATGTGTTGGTTAGTGGTTATGTTAGTTTATTGTGGGTGGGTGTGCTTTGTTAGTTTGTTTTAGTTGAATAGCGTTGGAGTAGTGTTGTTTTAGTTTGTCGCATGCTATGTACAGAGTGTTTTTTTGTGGTGTTGTTTAGTCTATATTATATTGTTGGTTCTGTATGGTTGGCTTTTGATGTCTTGGTCCTCTTTGCCCTTGTTATACTTGCCTGTCCCTCGACACGATTGTGTTTCCGATTAGACTTATTGGTGTCCGTCTGTGGTGCTGTACAACCCCTTGTTGTTAAAGGTGAATCTCGATTTCTTATGTGTGTAAGTTCCTTTTTAGGACTCGCCTTTTGGCTTGGCAGTTCTTGCCATAGTCCTGCCTCCCTTGTTGTTGCTAGTACCCTTATGTGTCCTTTTGTCTTGGTATTTTAGTTAAGATTTGCCCGTTAGTTAGTCCTTGTACCACAGTCGTATTTCCCTAGTTGAATCTGATGTTCAATGGTATTTATGGCTCCCTCGTTGTTGCGTTTGGTTTTCAATTCCTTGTGTCTTTTAAGGCTGATTTCAGAGCTTGCTTTTTAGCTGGCTTTTTGTCATTGTCCTTCTGTGTTTGCATGTTGTTTTACTTACCCTGTGTCCAGCTTAATCCTGTTGTTTTCATTGTTATGATGTCCAGTAGTCCTGGTTCTCTCATCGTTGCCATTGGATTTCGATTTCGTATGCCTTTTAGGTTGGCTTGGGGACTTGTTTTTAGCTGGCGTTTTGCCATAGTCCCCTTTTTAGTCTTGGTCCTGTTGTTGGTATGTTGTCTGGTTGTTAGTGTATTAGGATTAATTGTTAATTGTTAAGTCTGGGTAATAGGTTAGTAGGATAAGTGGGTGCTGGCGTGTTGGATGGCTGGTAGTGCTTGTCTCTGAGCCGTGGGTCTAGGCTCATTGTCATAGTCCTGGTTTGTTGTGTTGCTGGTGTTTTCATTTTTGTTTATATGCGACCATATCTTTGGATCCCCTTTAGGTACGAGATAACGTTTCTGTAGGTAAGTTCTATATTTGTGTTCTTGGTCTTATCCAATATCTCTGGGTATGCTCTTGGTGATCCAATGCGTTTCTGGTATTCTTGGAAGCTGTTCTGCTGCACATTGTAGGTGGCACATGTGTTGAATATGTGGTCGAGCGTCTCTGCTATTGAGCAGTGAGGACAGTTGGTTGTTTCGTTCCTTTGGTCTTTGAGGTACCTTCCGAAGCTCCCTTTCAGTAGTGTTTTTCCTGTCATGATTCTGTTGATAATCCTTAAGTCATTAACTTCCATGTCCTTTGGGGTAATGATTTTCCTGGATACTTTCTGTTGTAGTTGGTGGAGATGCCTTCCCTTGTTGGAGTTGTTCCATATGTGTTGCCATTTTGTGTTTCTTTGTCTGTCTAACCTGACTGTATAGTTCTTGGACGCTGTAGGTAAGGGAGTGTGTTTCGTTGTTGTGGAGGTTCTTTTCTGCCACTGTGTCCGCTTTGTCGTTCCCTTGGAGGTTTATGTGTGATGGCACCCAGAGGAATTCAATGGTGTGTTGGTTTGTCTCGAGTTCTCGAATATGTTGCATCACTTCCTCGAGCATATTTGCTCTGCTTCGTGTTGCGCCTGTTTCTAAGATTTTGAGGACGCTGAGAGAATCCGTGATGATAACATGGCGCTGCTGGGTTTGAGTTTTGATCCATTTCAGTGCTTCGTTGATTGCCCAAAATTCGGCTGTATGGATGGAGCAGTCATCTAGAAATCGAGCTCCAATTTGTATTTGTTGTTCTGGTACCACGATTGCTGCTGCCGTCCTGTTAGGTTCCTTAGATTTAAATCCGTCCGTGTATATTTTAGTGTATTCCGTATATTGGTCCTGGAGTAGTTTTTAATGTCAAGTAGCATCTTGCATGTATTTTGTTGTTTGGTTCCGAATGTTTGTGCTATGAGGTTGATGTTTGGGGTAGTATTTCTCCACGGGGAGAGGTCCTGGATTTGCCGTTGATCCGCTTGTATGTCAGTTAACTGGAGTTCTACGCAGAGGGTATGGACTTTCTTGCTTGATGGTGGGTTTGGTACAAGTTTTTGATTGAATGATCTTTCGCATGGCTTAGTTAGCGCCTTGGTTGGGTTTGTGTCGCTGTGTATTGAGTTCCTGATGGTATGTCTTAGGATTTGTTCCTCTCTGCGTAGTTGTAGGGGTAGTTCCCCTGTTAGTATTTGAAACTCTTGAAGTGATGTGTTGGGTAGTGTTCCAGTACATAGACGGAGAATTCTGTATTGAAGAGAGTCCAGTTGGGATAGCAGTTTGTTGTTGGCTGATGCGTAGACCTGGCAGCCGTAGTCCCATCTTGATCTAATTAATGATCGGTATAACATAAGTAGTGTGGGTTGATCAGCTCCCCATGTGGTTCCTTTGAGGTGTTTCAGCAAGTTGATGTCTTGTTGTGATTTTTTGACGAGATTTTCGATGTGTGGTTTCCATGTGAGTTGTTCATCTAGTAGTAGTCCCAGGAAGTGGGTTTGTTTTACGAACTGGATGGGTGTGCCTTGTAGGTAGAGTTGCGGGTATTTGGGTTTTCGGTTGTTGGGGCGGGAGAAGAGCATCCCGACAGTTTTAGTACTTGAGATTTTAAAGCCCCAGTTATTCGCCCATCTGGTGATGTCGTCCAGTCCTTGTTGTATCTGTGTGATGTGGTGTCTGTTGTTGGGGTTTCCTGCTTTCCAGATTCCGCTATCATCTGCGAATTGAGATAGGTTGATGGTACTATGTAGGTATTATCCTAGGTTGTTGACCATAAGGTTGAATAGAGTGGGGCTTATCACACTTCCTTGTGGGGTTCCGTTGTCCAATGTGTATGTTTCGGAGTATGCATCTCCTACCCGGGTCTTAATTCGTCTTCCTGTGAGGAAGATGGAGATCCAACGGTGCATTTGTCCTGTTATTTCATATTGGTTGAGTTTGGCAATTAGCCCCTTGGTCCATATTAGGTCGAAGGCCTTTTCTAGGTTGAGAAATATGGCTATGAGATGGCGGTTCTTTTTCCTTGGCGCGTTGAAAGCGAGTTTGATGTCTGCTTCAAGTCTGGTGAGTTAGTCTATGGTAGATCGTTTGGGCCTAAATCTGCTTTGATTTTCCGCTCGAGATGGTGTAGGAGTCTGTTGTTGATCATTGTCTCCATAATTTTGCAGGTGGTGTTGGTGAGTGAAATTGGGCGATAGGATGAGGTAAGTTTGGGGTCTTTTCCTGACTTTGGAATCATTATTATAATGGCTTGCTTCCAGGTGGTGGGTATGTTGCCAGTGTTCCAGATGAGGTTGATTAAATCAAGGATAATCCATTGCATGTTGTCAGGTAGATGTTTGTAGATTTCGTAGCCAAGATTATCCTCTCCCGGTGAAGTAGATTTCTTGTGGCGGAGCGCTTTGTGCCATTCTTTCAATTGGAAGTTGTCGTTGAGCGGTGATTTCTCGTTGGTTATCTCTGCAGTCTGGTCCTTAAAGAGATGTGGGTATGTCTGCTCCACCTCTTGGCGTTGTAGCATACAGGTTTGAGTGTGATTACTTTTGCTGCTCAAGAGTGCAAAGTGTTGTGCTAATTGTTCGTCCTTTTCTTTGTTAGTGTTCTGTTCCTCTTATCTGGGGTGTTGTTTTGGGTGTCTTACCTTTCATGGCTTTGATTTTGTTCCAAACTTCTTTCGTGGGAGTGGAGTGATTGAGTGTTGAGCAGTAAGCTTGCCAGGAGGCTTTTTTGGCTTGTTTAATTGTTCTTCTTGCTTTGGCTTCCATTTGTTTGTAGGTGATGAAGTCAGTGGAGAGTTTGGTATGTAGGAAGCAATTTAGTGATTTCTTTTTTGCTTTTAGGGCGGATTTGCAATCTTCATTCCACCATGGGATGGTCGTTTTTCCTGTTTTTCCACTTGTTTTAGGTATACTTTCCTGTGCAGAGTCGTTGATTGCTTGAGTGATGTTGTTGTAGTAAAGGGTTGTGTCAGCACTTTGTAGGTCCTCTATATGTTTTGTCCTTAGGATGGTCTGGAAGGTGTCCGAGTCTGCTTTATAAGTTTTCCATTTTGGTATGCTGGTTTGTTGCTCCTTAGGGTTGTGTAGGTAAACTGTTGTGCGAATAGGGAAATGGTAGCTACCGAGTGTACTTTGTTGCATGACCTCCCATTCAGTGATCTGAGCAATGAGTGGTGTCGCTATGGTGAGGTCTATGGCTGAACATTTTCCGTTGGCCGGGTTTATCCTAGTGGAGATGCCTGTGTTGAGTATTATCATTTGGTTGGTTCTGGCGTATTTGTCGATGTTTTTCCCTCTGGTGTCCGTATGGTCGCTTCCCCAGTCTATGTTGTGAGCGTTGAAATCTCTGCAGATGATGCTGTTGTTACCTTTGTCTTTGAGTATTTGGGCAAGTTCCTGAGAGGGGTTGGTGTTGGTGGTCCCTGGAAGGTATATGTTGTAGATGGTGGTCTTTTTCCGGCCGATTGTGAGCATAATTCCTTGATGTTCAATTGTGTTGGTGATAGGGTTCGTGGTGTTATTGATTTCTGTGATGTTGTTGAGAGTGTTGTGTATGTATATGGCGATACCTCCTCCTTTTTTCCCGTCGGTCCTGTATTTGTGGAAGCTGAGGTCGTATCCTTTAATTTTCGGTGGGTTTTTTTTTGTTCTGATTTAGGTGATTTTCTTGTAGGCATAGGATATCCTGTTTGTTGTTTTCTGCATTGATGGCTCATTGAAGTTCTCCCTGGTTTGCAATTAGTCCCCTGCAGTTCCACTGCCATATGATGAATTGTGAACCGTTGTTAGTATAGTCGGTATTTCTCGGTCTGTTGTGGTCGTGTTCCATAATTGTGTCGTTGGTATTTACGCGATGTTTGCTACTTGTGCAGCTATTAATTGGTTGGGGAGTGAATTTTCTCCAGTAGATCTTGTAGGGAGCGGCAGAAGTCCTCCTTCCTGATTTGGTCTTGGTGGGTTTTTTGTTTTAGTTCGTTCCTTATTTCTCGTAAATATTGAGTTATGAGGGTTGATGTGATGGTATCCGTTGTTTTTGTTTTTTTGTTTCTCCTTCTTTGTTAATTGTTCAGTGTCATAATTTTGTGCATCCTTCTCCTTCTTTGTTGGTCGCGTCTGTTGCCGGGGGTGTTGGTGTTGGGTAGTGTGGTGTTGTAACACTTCTTGGTTTCGGTGTTGGGTTTTTTGCTGTCGTTGGTGGTCAGGGTGTTGTCGCGTGTCGTGTGTTGGGTTTACCTTGGTTGGTGGTGTTGGTGCTAATGTGATTGGCGGTGTTGGGAGTAGTGCAAGTCTATTGTTGTTTTTATACTGAGGGGGTTTATCTCCCTTGTTAGCACAGGGCCATTGTTGGGTAGGTTGGGGGGGGTTGTGGTTCCTGTTATCTGCTTGATGGTGCTGAAGTTCGAATGGTTGTTGGCGTGTTGCTTTTAGGTTTTTTGTTGTGAAGATCTTTTGCAGCTTGGTTATAGCTGATATTTTTTCCTCCATTGTCTTGATGATTTCTTTTTCCCTTATGGTGTACGGTCAGTCATCGGAGTATGGGGCATGCTATCCCCTGCAATTGACACATTTGAAGGTTTGTGCCTTGCATGCCTCCTGGTGATTCCCGCCGCATTTGTAGCACCGCTTGTGTCGTCTACAGGCTTTTGCGAAATGCCCCCATCTCTGACAGTTGCTTCAGTACCGGGGCTTGTTGAGGTATTTTTGAAGCATTACTGTCCTTCCATTTGGTCCAAGTTTGATTGATGTGGGTGGGGGGCAGTAGCATTCGAGCAATATTGTTGATGTTTCCGTGCCATGCTGATTTTTAAGTTTGAAAGCTCGATAACATTCGATGTTTTGATTTTTTTAGCTCGGTTTCGATTTATGTTGTTGTGGCTGAGAGTGACCCAGGTAGCTTGATGATGGCCTTGAATCCTGGTTTTGGTCTTTCGGCAACGTGTGTTTGTTTGGTGGGTTAATTCGGGTGTCCGTCTGAATTCGGTTGTCCGTCTTGTTGTGGGTTTGTGTTGCTCTGTGTCTTTCCACTTTAACCCTTATGCCTGCGATGCAGTTGAGTTCTAGGTATTTGGCTAGTTGGCTGGTGGTGCTACACCAGATAATTATGTAATTCGAACGCGGCCTAATAATCCGGAAGAGTCCATTGTGTTGTCGGGTTAATGCGGAGGCGAGGCTCTTTGTGCCTATGCTGTAAAATTTATTACAGTAGCTTGTTATAAACAGTGTGAGGTGGGGTGGGTAGTATTCGTGTTTTGTTATTTTCTCTGGATGTGATGCCTGGTTGCGATCCCATGTTTTCCCTTGGTGTTGAGTTGAAGGTGTGGGCACCAGCTTTTTGTTGTTACTGTTGTCGGTGTTTGTCATTGTTGTTGGGGTAGTTCGGCCTCCGATGTGTTGATGTGCTTCGGTTGTTTTTTTTTTGTTTTTTTTTTTGCTTACTATTCTGATATCAGCATTAGGATTGGGTGCGGATTTTTTAGTTTTTCCTTTGCCCTTGAGGGGTTGTTTTCCTTTGGGTGTGCGTGCTGTTTGCTCGAAGTCTGGTATGTTATGATAAGGCTGCAGGTTTTTTTCAAGTTGACGTTGTTCTGCTTGGTATTGGGCGTTCTGTGTTTCCTTCCTGTCCCATGATTTAAGGTGCTCCGAAGGCCCTGCTTCCTGGCTGTTGTGTATTGTGTAGTTGTTTTTTCTTTTGTTATTGTTGTTGTATGTGGTAATGGTGGTGTCCTCCTTGGGGGTTTGGAGAGGATGGCTGGTGTTGTATTCAATTGCTGTTGTTATGGTTGTTGTCGGTGTTGTTTCAATTGTTGCTGTTGTGGTTGTTGTTCGTGTTGTGGTTGCTGGTAATATGTTGTCATTGGTCTGTACACTAAGGAGGTTGTCCGTTTTCCCCATCGTGTTGTTGTCGTTGTTTTCAGTCTTTTCCTCTGGCATTATTGACATAGTTGTTGCTATGGTGTTGGTATTATTGCTATTGTTGTTACTGCTAGCTGATTTGTCCTCCATAGTTGCTGTTATTGTTGCTCCCAACATGTCATATATTTGTGTGTCCTCCACTGCGTTGTACATAGTTGTTGTTATGGTGTTGTTGTTGTCATTGTTGCTCTCTGGCTGGTTATCTGTATTTGCTGGCGTAGTTGTTACCAGGATGTCGTATGTTTGATCGCCTCCATTATGTTGTTAACGCGGTTTGTTTCTGTGGTCTCCGAGTTAATTGTTTCCCATGCTTTCTTATCCTGGATGTGTATTTTTGTTATTGTTTTCGTTGTTTTCCTTGCTTTAGCTGTGAATACATCCCCAGGTGGTATGAATTCTATGTCTGTGTGCTTGGTAATCGATCGAGTGATCCTTCTTTCCTGTGTTAGTAGGTACCGCGCTACAATTTCCTTTGTGATAGGCACATTTAGAAATATGCCAATCAAGATCTCCCTGGGGGGTTCCTCCATCAGTCTGTTGAGTTCGGTTGTGGTATTTTCCATCCGTTGGGGGATGGGGGTGCCCTGTTTTTTTCCTGTGAGTTTCTGTAGTCTAATTAGCTGTTTCCTCTTGTTGTTGTTAAGGGTGATTTTCCTCTTTGTTTCGTGGGCCATGGTTTATTTATTTGTACTTTTACCTGTCGTGCGATGATTTTGCGAACTGTTGTGCTTTGTTTATTTGTATAACAATAAGAATAGCAATATAGATAATAAAATAATGTGTTAGTTATACTACATGGGGTACACAGGTGTCAACTGCCTTGTTTCTGGAATAATTATATATGTATAGTCTATATTGGGGTTGGATTACTAGGCGTAGAGTGCCAATTGGGTCAGTTATGTATGTTGGTTGAGTTTTGTAAATGATTTGGTATGTCAAGGTTCGTATGCTAGGAGCTAGTGGATTGGATGTTCGAATATGGAAGGGAGATTCTGATTGGTGGTTGTAGCGCTAGATTTCAATCCGTTTTTATCTTCCTAGGTTGTGCAGTCTGGCTAGATATTGTAGGTGAGGGGATTGAGTCGAGTCAAGGTTGGTGATGTAAGATTGATTTTGATTAGTTGGTTGAGTATAAGAGGTCAGTTCTGATTAGATGGTACTATTTTGAATTTCAATCCGAGTTTAGGTCTTTAGGTTGCAATATTGTCGTGTTGTTGAAGTGTGTGGGGGTTGAATTGGGTCTAGTTGGTGACGTGAAATAAAATTTGATTGGTAGTTAAGGATATAAGAGCTGATTTGATTGGTTGGTTCGTTTTAGAATTTCAATCCGGTTTTGAGTTCTAGGTTTTGAAGATAACTTAGTTGCTAAAAAATATTATAGAATTGTATGATTTTAGACACCGTGATATAAAATTGGGTACAATTAATGTTAATGCGAAGATTTAGGTTAGTGTAGTATAATAGTAATAATGTAAAGATAGGTTTGTCATTGTTAGCGATACTAATAGTGTATGGACTGGGGGTTTATTGTTATCGCTGTTCTATGATCTTAATTACAAAATTTAAAGGGACACAATATTTCCCGTAGGTTTATATCGGAATCAATAAAGTAAATAAACTCCTTACCTTGAATGAAGTTGTTAAGGTGGAGCGGAGAGTAATTAGCGGTTTTACCGTCACGGTTTGTGTGATTCCTTTGTTTTGTGTTGGAGGCTCCGTGCTGTTACTGCTGCTGTGTTGCCTTTGTTCTTTGTTCGTAGTCAGTCAATGTAGTCAATTGCAGTATCTAATCCCTCTTTACTCGCTGTTTGTAGATAATTTGTGTTGTTTCTTGTTTCTTGTTAGGAGCTGGGAAATTGCAGAGCACTTCTAGTCGATTTTCTTCTGTTAGTGACAATTTCCTAGGAGCGGTGACAAGCGTGCGTACCCTATCGTGTCTGTAGCCAGACTGACTGACTGACTGAGAAGGATTAAAGTCGCCTATGCTAACTAAGAGCTTTTGCGACTCGTTAACGCACAATTGTTGAGCTTAATTGGTCGGTGTTTCAGGAATGATGCTGCAAAAACACCGCTTTTATGTACGATAGTCGTACTTTTTAATTGTATGTCAGGAGGTGCAAAGGAGGAAAGGGACCCGGCGGGGGACGACAACCGCTGATGCCGTGTACGCTCCAAAGGGCCCGGACCGACGTGATTGTATGTCAAATTCTGTCCAGTTGTGCTAGTAGACGTTCCCTGTCCCTAATATTGTGCGGGCCACCTGTGCAATTGATCTAAGTTTCTGAGTTGAAGATTGCCTATTTTATCCTTCTGTAGTTCGAATTTTGTGTACTAAGCGTACTTTTAATGGCGAAATTACACCAATCAGCCGGGTGTCAGCAACCCTGTGTTTTTTATTTTTTTTTTTTTTTATTTTTTGGGGGGTCACGCATTATTAGTATTAGTTGTTGTTTTTTATGGCAGAGGGACTAAAGGATCATGGTAGTTTTGTACGATGGTGTTATCGAATGAGGCCTTCTATTGCCAATGGAAATGCCTCGCTTGTATATAAAAGTAGGGGGTGACAGTAGAGATAGGAAGTGGGAGTGGGTGGGGGGAAGGGGATTCTTGGTGGAAAATCTGTGGGCAACACAGGCTTGTTGTCTCCAGGATTCCACCCAGGTGTTGCTAGGATATTTTCCCTAGCACCTGTTTTACGCCTCTTGTGATAGTAAAGGTGAGGGTGGAATAAGAGGAAAGTGAAGAGAGGGCTTATAGTAGAAAGTCCTTGTTCAACATAGGCTTGTTGTACGCAGGATTCCACCCAGGTGTTCACTAGTCTGTTTTCCCTAGCGCCTGTTTTGGGGCCTATTTGTTAGTGAGGGAGTTAGTAGAGGACGGG
Organism: Megalonaias nervosa; assembly: GCA_016617855.1. Taxonomy (NCBI): domain Eukaryota; kingdom Metazoa; phylum Mollusca; class Bivalvia; order Unionida; family Unionidae; genus Megalonaias; species Megalonaias nervosa. The sequence continues at coordinate 598 of JAECUM010058791.1, read as the reverse complement.
TGGAAAGGAGAACTCTTGTCCGGAAGTGTTGAGCCAGTGCTTGCTCGAGGAGGTGGGCTAGTGCTTGCCCAGGTTTGTGCCAGTGCCTGCACGGGGAGGTGGGCCAGTGCTTGCCCAGGGCAGGGTATGGATTTGAGCCAGTGCTTGCTCTTGTGTGGGCGAGAGCTTGCCCATGGGAGGGACTGGGGTTTGGTTTTTTAGTTTTTAATTTGGAGGGCTAGTGCTTGCCCTGTGGAGGTACTGATCCTTCCTGGTTCTGTTCTGTTCTTCCGGTGATGGAGACCTAGTGCTTGCCATGTGGAGGATCTGGACCTTCCTTGTTCTGTTCTTCCGGATGGGCTCGGTTTTGTCCGCCAAGTGTTCACTTGGCTGTATTACGCAGTTGCGTCTCTCTTGTCTTTTGTCTTCCTTGTCTTGATTCGATTATTTTCTGTCAATCGTGAATTTTGAATTGATATTGTGCCCTTTATGTTTTGTTAATGTCAAGCATGGGGGATGGGATGGGGGATGGCAGGGGAAGATAAGAGAAGAACTAAGGTATATATGTATACACACACACACACACACACACACACACACACACACACACACACACACA
>JAECUM010058783.1:0-24287 GCA_016617855.1 Megalonaias nervosa | reverse complement strand
AAAAAAAAAAGAGTCTGATAATCCTGAATAACTTATCCACAAAATGAGTTTCCAAAACTAAGCGCGCATCTTTGGGTACTTCAAATTAATACGTAAAAGATTCGTCTAAATTGCCAAACCTGTATTGAAATTGACGAAACACCTGCTTTTAATCGTCTTAAACAGGAGATGTCTTTTCTAGTCAGATCAACGTTGTTAAATGCTTAAAGAAATTAGAGGCCGGCCTTTAAATAACACTGAAGAAAGAATTTAACTTAATATAAGTAAATGATTACTGGGCGTGGGTGGTTCTAGTGGAAATTGGGTTATCGTTATCTAGAGGGTGATCGCCTTCGGTGTTATTGCCCGGATCGAGTAAATATTAATATAAAGTGTGAAACTTATAGGTCGGATAAATAGAGATCTGAGCAGATATATCAAACAGAATGACACAAGCCTCCGTACATGAAAAAAAAAAATAAAAATTTAATCAATGACATAAACAACCGTGACAATGCATTACATTAGGAAGATAAACTTCTTTTTGAAATAAATCATTCACTGAATTTCAAACACAAATATACTTATATAAATAGCCGATCTATTTTAAATGATAGAATTCGTTCATCATAGAATCGAGTGAACAATCGAAAACATTGCCTTGTACAACTTTAACCTGATTATTTCTGGTTCATTCCAACTTCACTGTGACTGTTCTCCAACTTCACTGTGACTGTTCTTCTTGGTCCTTTCCACTTTTCCCTTCTCCAAACTCTCTATTGTCTCGCTTCTTTCGGCCCTCGAACTTTGTGTGGGTAGGTGGATACGTAAGTATGTAGATACGTAGATACTTGGATAGGTAGGTACGTGGATACGTCCCGTGGAGCTATTTCACCTTCCAAAAATGAACAAAGAAACAACCTAAATCTTCTGTCAGATATCCTACTGGGAATAGATCATTACTCCCCTCTCGTTATGTCAGCTATCGTTCTATCGGAATTCAACAGATACCAAAGGCTATCTGGTCAAGCTAAACATGGCAGACCATAAACAAACCTAGTTTCATAAGATTAATGTACTTCCTAACGGCTTTTTCAAACTGACTCACATTATCATCACCCGAAACAAAACAGTTCTGTTCTCGTCTCAATTACACAAATGAATGAATGAAATTCATTACATGGCTTAACTACGTTAATTGTAGCGAATACACACATTCAAGTCTTTAGCATACAAGAAATCTCACTTCATGGTTTAACAACGTTAATTTCAGTCAATACGCACTCAAGTCTTTATCATACGTGAAATCATCTAAGGTCAGAGAATTCACACGGATTCTCGTAACTTTTATCAACTAAAGTAAGGCATGAAATTCTTAGATACATATTTTCCTAAAACAATGAAGACGACACATTCAAACAATTCGTCAAACTTACATAAAGAATATCATTGTACGGATTCATATATATGAACTCACACAGTTGTATTCATATCAAGAAAATTGATCTACGAATCTAAACAAATAAATTCATGCAAATATAAGCGAATAAATCAAACAAATCGTTATATTGATATCAACGAATTACATGAGACTGGCACAAATACCTTGCTTTCAAGCTTCGCTCGCTTCTACCGCCAAAATCGTGTCCGTCGACTTTCCAGACATCCAATAATCTGGATAATTATTTTACGAGTGAATTTCTTCTAAATTCAACCTCGGAGTCTCCTACATTTGTTGTCTCTTGCAGAAAAGCGTAGACTGACTAAACATTTTGCGATGGGACATATTAAAACCAAGAAATCTCGTGTGGGAATCACGCCCCTTATTTAGCGCAACTAATCCGGATTAAATACATCTCCCGCCTTTTATAACTAGGCGCCAAAACTGTAGTCTGCGTGACCTCTAAATTTCCAAATAACTGATCCTGGACAATTTCAAATCTGACAATTCCGATACAAGATCGAAAGTTAGCCCTACCCTTCCAGTCTGTCTGACTGTTAAATAAACGAACGCTTCATTAAGAATCACTTCTCTCATGACACAGACATTACAAATCCGTGCATTATGGTGATTTAACACGCCACGGTTCCCATAAATCTAATTAATCGTTCACCTGCCCAAATTAATGTGCTCTTCATAGATCGACAGAAATTTGCATCCTTACAATTACTTTGTCAGTTTGAAATGAGAATTAATATTGGCATCACAACTGTACATCTTATTTTTGTTTAATCCATTGTCTCCTTTATAAATTACGGTAAAGGACCAATTACGACGCATTTTGTGTATTCGTGTACAACACATTTTGTCATAATGACCCCAACTTGCAGCAAAAATAATTTAAAAATGTAATGTTGAAGGTTCTGTTACATCTTGAGTTTTTGTTACCATTACAAACTCAGAATACAGATGGATGACAACTCTCAATTCCCACTGATGAATGCAGACATAACGTCTCTTTAAAATTTATGATCCGTCTCTATTCGTTAGATACTTTTGTTTACTGAGCAATAAATACCTCATAGTCATACAGAAGACAATATAATTGTCGGACAGGTATACAGCCGTCCTGGTTAGATTCTATGGGCAGAGAAATGACATTGGGAGCAAACTTCATCTGGCAGACAAAGAAAAGCAATACCGAACTATAAAGAGCGAACATCAGTTCAAGTATGTATGTATGTAAAGGGAACAGTCTATGAAAGCTATCTGCTAATGCCAAGAGATAAATATATACCAAACACATAAACAAAGGAAGCGTTATAATCCGATGTTGCAAACAGCTAATACCAAAATAGCATTGGTAACTCGACTTGGATGTAACACGTGTCTGAGATTATGCAGCCTTCATCCTAGAATCAATTCGCCATGAATATAACTCATCCCTGAGAAAACGTGACCCTTCCTAATTGACCTCTGGTCAGATCAGAGATAACGTAATCATTAGCAGAACATATAATATCAAATCATAGTATCTGTATGTTGACACGTATCCCATGTGGATAAAGCAGAGTGAACATTTCATGAAAAATGGTTGGAAAATGTTTAAGTTATGACGGTTTGAATTTGTATACGATGTATAGTGGCAGTCGGATTGGTGCTGCACATTAGGTCTGAAAGTCCGATCATACACGATGACTACACCTTTGTTAGCGACAGTATTGGTAGGAGACACCTAGGTATTGGCACATGTTAGGGTTTGAGTGATATACGGCGATACATTAATTCTTCGCGCTCTTGACTTTGAAGGTTTTCTCTGATAAAAGAATTCAAATCAAACAAGGCGACCAGAAAGAAAAAAAAAACACACACACCCCCAACTGAACAGCTCTGTATATCAGCCGCTTCAGTAACGTCGCATGTATATCTACCAATTGTATGTCTGATACCGACACTTTTTGCAACAGAAAGATAGAATACCGCATAACCAGTATATCACGCATACGCCACGTCTGTGATTTTTATATCATTTTTATATGGTATACCTTAATACAAGCAGGTATTTATTTCGTGTACGAATTTCGTTGCATAAAACATCTACGAACTCGTATATAAAAATATATAACAAGCCTTAAAAGGAAAAGTGCTATCAACTTATGCATCGATAAGGTGAAATTAGCACTTCTAGGAGCTCACCTTAAAATTTCCGATAATTACAATGAAAAACCTTAAAGACTGCATTTTATAATATTTGCTTGGCTAAGTACACCAACTTCACCAATTTTCTGCAATTATAAGAGCTTTCTTGGACCAGTGGTCGAGTCGTGACTCCCTTCTTGAGCATTAATAAATCCTTTTATTTGTCCTACTTTTATGTGTGTGTGTGTGTGTGTGTGTGTGTGTGTGTGTGTGAGAGAGAGAGAGAGAGAGATTTGGATTTTAACGTAGCTTTAACAATTTTCAGTCATATCACTACGATGTCTGCAGTGTGACAGTTTGTAGTGATGTCTAGAACTGGGACATCATGCCGCAGACATGTAGCATCATGACCCATCCAGACACGTTATCCTGAAACCAGACCGATCAGTCCGAACATAAACCAATCAGAAATTAGGTCACCTGTTGTTTTTTTTTTAGGGCAAAACCCATGACCTGAACTCAGATTCCAAACCCTAAATAATTAATGATATAATATTATGCATCGAGATCTCCTTCATTTTTTGCAGGGGTGTATATGCATTTTAGTTACAACCGTGCAAAATGTCAACAACGGGGAGTATGATCTTCTTTTGATCTCGTTATTTTCTCCTTATTCTTTTCCTTTCTACTTTTAATTTTGAGAGGAAACATTGAAATTTATGTAGAACTACTTTTACAGTTATATTTAAATAGTTTATTTTGGTGGTACTAGAATGATTTAAATAGACGTGCTTTGTACATTATTGCCAACAACCACAGGTACTCGATTTCTTGTTTAGTATTTGCACTCCCTCACGTCCCCCACCTCCTTCAATTTTATAAACAAATTCATCTAGGGTATTTAAAAATGCTCAAAACTTAGTAATTTCATTAATCAGTTTATAAATTCTAACCAGATTGTCATCAGTGGACTTCTAACACTCGTCTTCCTGGCGTTTCAAACAAAGCGGAAAAGAATTCGTGCTCTGCTTCTCCAAATTAATACTTTACATACACAAGGTTTACAATAAGAGTTTTATTAAAATCTGCGACTGGAGTATGGAATCCAGGTCCAAAACTCAGGGCCAGATCATAAAAAGTACACACACACACACACACACACACACACACACAATAGTACAGTCACTTGTCACGTGAGGTTTGACCACCGTTTTATTCTTGCGCATGTTTATTTGGTATTATGCACACTGAGTAAATATACACACAGACTTTCCTTTAAATTTTGGCGCCCCCCCCCCCAACACTTGACCTGATCCAGCCCAGAAAACTTCCATCAAATCACAACCTCGCATGTATTAATTTCTGATTCTCAATTAGCACTATATTCCTATAAGTTTGATAAGTAATCATGAATACATTAGACGTCAAATTATGAAATACTTTTACTTATTAAGATTCATTAGAGAGACAACTGGACCACAGTAGCAATTATAATGTGTAATAGAGAAGATACACACTGAATGATAAACTTAAATGTAGAAACTTTGTTATTACCCAGACTGAAATCAGCTCACTTTCAAGCTCAAGTCCAGAGCGACATTTAAGAGGGATTGGGAGAGGAAGGACTAGACGTGGAGCATAAACCAGAGGGGAAAGAGGAGGAAGACATGCTGTACAGCCTGAAAACAGAGCTGACCAAGCTCTACACATAGTTCAAACAAGGCAGAAAAGAATGAGGATAATTGTTTATTTATATGTTGCAAAACAAGTATTGATATGTATTGAAAAATGTTTGGTACATGTACTTGGCAAAGACTCTGCTATCCACAAGTCAGTAGTGTTGTGCACAACTTAGAAAATGCATACTTGTATTGTAGGATTATTTATTTTACCAGACAATATATGTTTAAACTGCTTTACTTTTTGTTGCTACTCACCACCCCACCCCAATATCATCTGATAAAGGAAGACCATACACAGATACCATAGAAAATACAGAGGCCACCTCATTTATATGGCCACCTTATATTATACCAAAATGATAAAAGTATTTTGAAGACAATCTCAATGAGTACCCCGTTGCATGATGACATACATATAATTGATATGAAACTAAATACAAAAGGTTTTAACATAGGTCACTTAAATGTACAAGGTATAGTGGGAAAAATAGACCAGATTAAGTTAATGTTGTCTTCCAAGGAAAATAATATACATGTTTTAGGACTCACTGAAACCAAATTAAATGCTAGCCACAATGATAATCTATTTCACTGTCAAGGCTACAATAAACCATTAGGCATGGACAGAGAGACAGCAGGTGGAGGTCTTGTTGAATACATTAGGGAAGATATAAATGCAGAAAGGCGACCTGACTTGGAGTCACATGAAATTGAGAGTATTTGGGTGGAAATTTCTCAAAATAATGCAGAATCATTCCTAGTTGGTTTCATTTATAGGCCACCTTCCTCCAAAGCAATTTGGAATGTTAATTTTTTTTAAACAAAATACAAATAGAAAATGTTCTTGCACAGGAGAAAGAAACATATATACTTGGCAATGTAAATAAGGACCTACTCAGTACTTAAATAAGGAACGACTGGATGGAATTTATTGAATCATTAGGACTAGTCCAGCTGGTAAATGAGCCTACAAGGGTAACATAAATATCAAGCACTCTTATTGATCACATTTATGCCAACCTACCAGACAATGTGGCTTGTGTTAATGTACCAAAAGTTGGTCTTGGTGACCACTATCATACTTTTTGGACAAGAAAGGTTAAAAGCAAGAAAAATAGGAAAAATACACAAAACTATCACTTACAGATCGTTCCAAAATTTTAGTAAAGAACAATTTCTCAATGACCTATGTAAAGTTCCATGGAATATAATCCAAAATTTTGATGCCATAGATGAACCTCTGAGGGTGTGGACTGACTTATTTATGGATGTAGTCTCTAAGCATGCACCACTGAAAGTACATGGAGTAAAGTATGAAATCCAATCTTACTACTGAAATCCCAGTTGCTATGAAGACACGAGACCAGTTGAAGGCTATGGGAAACCATGCACAATATAATGTATGGAGAAATAAAATAACAAGTATGATTAAAAAAGCTAAAAAAGACTTATTATCAGTTCTAGGTTCATTACTATTTATATTATTTATTAAAGACCTACCACGCTTTAGTAAGGGACTCAGTTTCATCTACAGATCTCTATGCACATGACATCCAAAACACAAAGCATCAACTAGAAATTTCTTTGCAGGATACCCTAAACAAACTGGACATGGCATGGTGGTAAATACTGGTAAACTAAAATATTACTTATCTCAACACGGCAAAAAAGAACAATTCTTGGTAGTGATGAACTGTGTCTGACATGGAAGGATACAGCTTTGCAAATGGTCAGTCATGAGAGACTACTTTGTGTTTTGGCAGATAATAACCTATCATGGACTGAACATATCAAACACATAAGTAAAAAAGTTCATTCAAGTTTATGGTTTCTCAGTAGGATAAGACATTTTCTCCCTGAAAGGTGCATAAAACTTTTATAACAGTTACATACAACCCTATTTTGACTACTGTAATACAGTGTGGTGTAATTCAAATGATAAAAATATAGCAAAGCTAGCACATCTTCAAACAAGAGCATTCAGGCTAATATCAATCCAGAAATAAAGCAAGGAAAATTGAGCTGGTAAGTTAAAAATATTACCTATTTAAAAAAATTCGGTTGAGAACAGCCAAATTATTGTAAATGATATTCAGTAATAGTGCCCCTGAATATTTACAATCACTATTCCAGTATTAGCTACCTGGTAATACTCCCCACCTGCGATTCATGTCTACCAAACAGTATAAAATTCCCAAACCAAATAAGGAATTATTCAAAAAAAGTTTCCACTACTCTGGAACTTTGCTTTGGAATAGTATTCCAGTTAACATCAGAAATGCCAACTCTATTTCCTTCTTCCAAGCTCAATATATACAGTGGCTTCAAATATGCAGTTAAAATAGATAAATTCTTTTGTATGAGGGCCTCAAGGTAGATTAGTTCTTCAGTTAATTGTGTTACCCTCTTTTAAATAAAGTCATTATTATTATTACTATTATTATTATTATTATTATTATTATTATTATTATTATTATTATTATTATTATTATCTATTTTGTCTTCATCGGTCACTGTACTTAATGATATAAAGCTATTGGTTTAGGAGTTCAAGCAACCATATGTACCAAATTACATAGAGTGATGTAAATAAATGCTTGTGGTACAATTTTAAATTCCTGTGGCAATCAAAATATAAACTATCTAAAATCATTTCATATATAGGTAGAAGTGATCTAAAAAACTAGTGGTATACAAATATTTAATGCTGTTAAGGTCAACGTGCCCTTTTTCCAATTTAAGTAATAAATTTATAATTTTTATTTTCAAAAAATACAAATTGGTAACAAAAAGTCTATGCGATCTTACTTTAGAGTTCAGCGATTAGACCTGACTAGATTGCAGTTTTAAAAATATTGGACCTGTACAAAATTCATATATCCATTTAAGTTTTGTAAAATAATTACTACACTTTTATCTTCTTTTTTAAATATGATGCATGCCTTAATGTGTATTTCTGATAAACGTAAGGACTTAAGAATCCTAAAATGTTTTATTTGTCCAGAATTTTAGATTGACATGAAGGCTTGCAAGAAACAGATTTTTTTTCATATTTGGTATAACATTTTGGGTAAGAATTTTAATTGCCCAGTCTGCTTGGCATTAAATTTTTCCACCTCTGAACTGGTGATTACTGCAAATGATTTCTGTAATAAAAATTTTACTTGATGCAATGGCAATTTTGAAACTTCTTTAATTCTTTCAGTAACTTGTATGTATTCCTTTAATGTCAAAGCTTACAAGTTTTATGTACAAAATATATATCATAAAAGGTATGAATACCTTGACAGGTATGTGAACTACATTACAAAAAAACCTCTTTCTGTATAAAGGATATGTCTAGCAGCTACCTATGAATGAGTAACTTGCACTTTGTACCAATAAAATCAAAATACTGCATCCATTTACACACAGAATTAAAACTTTGGTAGTTACTCTTACAATACAACATCTGCAATGACTTCTATTTCCAAGGTGGACTTGCAAGGATTTATAATTGATGTAAATACATGAGTGTTGTAATGTTGAAATTTCCATGGTAACATGATCATAGCTTTTAAGCTTTTTGTACCACATACATACAGTGATTCAGCATGCTGAATCTTTTAAACAAATTCCAGAAGATCATAAGTATGGAGCCAGACTGGCTGAGGGAACTGTTCATACAGATGTTGCAGTTCCACCCCGCTACTGCCCGACATGGCCCTGATCGCGCCCGCTTAATATGCAAGAGAAATCCCGCTGAATGGAATACTGTCCTCTCATTGGTTAAAAGAAAATGACGTCCTGCATTTGTTTATAACTTATTTTCAGTTAGCCAATGAGAATGGAGGATTCCATTCAGCGCGTTGTTCTTGCATATTAAGCGGGCGCGATCAGGGCTATGTCAAGCAGTACCATGATAAAATGGTCTGTCATTCCTTAAAGGTATGATAGTAAGCCAAACTTCGGATACGCATACAAAGTCGAATGCCAGAGCTAAACATCAGTACCAAATTTATTACGCTTCGCGAAATGTAGCTTGAAATATCAGTGTTTATTCTTAAATAGGTCGCGCGAGGAAGGAGAGAAGTGTCCTCCCTTGTAGTTATTATATAGTACATGTATGACAGGTAAATTGTAAGCAACGATACGATCCCTTGTGTTTATACGTAGACATTGGCCTACCTGTCCAACAACAACTTCGCCATTTCAGTGTCTGATGGCAGTCCTAACTCCTCCATCAATGCTCTCCATCGAACAATCTGGTCCCCAAGACGAATTCTTGATAAGTCCCATTCAATTTCTCTAACCGATTTTCGACGTTTCTTCTCGGAAAGCGACAAGCGCGAGCGACCTTTACGTTTTTGACGCTCTCGTGCGTCCGCCATTTTTGTATATAGTAGATATTTAAATTACAACCACGTGACTCGTAACCCGCCCACTGGACGAAGATGACGTGTACGTTTTTGTGGTCACGTGACCTACAAGTTTCAATTTAAGCGGGCCCCCACAAAAATTAATTTTCTCTCGTTTATTTATCAATTATTTAATTGAATCTTCACAAACTCTAGGTTTTTGTGAATTATTTCAGCTTATAAGTCGACACATTTCATTAGTTTCATGATCTGTAAAATTCGTAAAATTACAGACACTCTGCACTATTGTGCCTTTAATTCTTTTGGATGTTTTGTTCCGGTTGTTTCCGATTGATGCGAGACACGAACCAAAGGAATACGATTCCGGCTGATGTCGAGGGATTGAATTTACTGGACTCAGTTTTTTTCCTCAATCTGAAGAAAGTGAATATTTACCAAAGCATGTATCAGGCGTCAAGGACAAAGACACTTAAGGGATTACTCAACCCTTTTAAGGCTGAAATTTTGGCGAAATCCATTCGACAATTTCTGTCTTAGAAAGAAGAGTTCCACTCTTTTCAGAAACTAAATAAAGAAGATAAAATCATAATATCAAGCCACAGTTTTGACATTCATTAAAACAGAGGCCTAGAGTTCCTATAACATTTGAGGCTCATCTTTTATGCCAGCCAATCAAAGAGGATTTACTTTGAAACACCACTTTTAACTGCCTGTTATTTTCAGCCAATGAAACAGGGATTTACTCTGAAATATCACTTTGAACTGGCTGTTATTTGAAACTCAGTCACGTACTCAACATCGTAGTTTCATGACCTCCTGCAAGGATGTGCATCCATCTTAAACCTTATATTCACAACATGCACTCTGTACTTTCCTCTTTTCACATTATAAGCTATTATTTTTCCTTCTGGTATCAGAATGTTTAGTACTTTGGGAAAATATTATCACTTTGTCAGTTGAGCCCATCGCCTCGTTTGCATTCAACTGACCTAATGAACAACTAAATATACATGTATACAACGCGTGCCTATCAGCGGCTGGATCACACAGAGACTGTGTATAAGATCAACTGCACAAAAACACGGCTTGTTTAACAACCGTGAAATATGTTATTATATAGCAGGTCAGAAATCGTCATTAGGAAGCCAAAAATAAACTTTGTAGACAAGCTCTGAAATGCAGCAATAGATATACAAATGTTTCATGAATAGTTCTAAGTCATGTTTTATCTAGCTCTTTTATACCGTTTGGTACGGACGCTTGAACAATACAAGGGCACGGAACACCATCCTGGCATGTTTTCTCTCTTGTCATTTCCTAATTACAAAAAAAAGCCATCACTACCCGTTGTATCACTGTCGAACAGAAGAGAACAGAAAAAAACTTTTATTAATGAGTGTGTGTGTGTGTGTGTGTGTGTGTGTGTGTGTGTGTGTGTGTGATTGGGATTTTTAACGCAGCTTTGAAAAAAAATTTCAGTCATATCGCTACGATGTTTGCATTGTGGCAGTTTATAGCGATGTGTAGAACAGGGGTATCATGCAGCAGGCATGTAGCATCATATCCCACCCAGTCACATTATTCTGACACCAGGCATACCAGTCCTAACACTAACCTCCTAATGCTGAGTGCCTAGCGAGGATGCGGTAAGTACCATTTTTATAGTCTTGTTATGACTCGGCCGGGGTTCTAACCCACGACCTTCAGCATCCGACCACTTAGGCCACCGGAGCGGTCCCTTTAATAATGAAAGTAAATCTGAGGTCACGCATAGATGGAATATGAGAATACAACAACTGCTACAGTGTCATAAGGTGACATCACTAATCTATGGAGATACGCATCACGTTACCGGTCAACGTTAACAATCAGAGAACATTAATATGAGAAATTTAAATACAGAATAAAATAACTATCATGGAATGTACAAACGTTGTAAAAAGAAGGATTAATATATCATTTGAATTAACAGAAATTTCCAATTTCATTCAATATTGGCAGATTATATATTGCATTCATTTATAAGAGTAACAAATTTGGCAAGAGGATGGAGAATTTTGCGATGATTGGTGGCAAGTATGGTTGGTAATTTTGCAATATAGGCTTTGTGGTTAAACAACGGTGTTAGAACTTTATTTATTTTGTTTAAAATATGGGACAAACAAGTAAATAACAGTAACCATCTTAATACAATGAGTATATCCTCTTTTCTCAAGCATTGTATTGTCCCAACGACCGGTTTCAACGCGGAATCTATGACTGGAAGTCCTAAATTTTATTCGTGATAAATACTGATTCCTATGTAACAATGATAAGCAGTTTCTACATATGCAAATCTTGTTTTAGATAAAGGTAAACTTTTTCCTCACAGGAGAGAGTTACTGAGGACTGTCATTCTTATAAATAATAAATAAATATATATATATATATATATATATATATATATATATATATGTGTGTGTGTGTGTGTGTGTGTGTGTGTGTGTGTGTGTGTCTTTTAAAGTTTATGTTATCATGCGTTTTTGTTTGTTTCGGATTATTGATAAATTCATAATATAGGAGGTTTGCTTTCCTTATAGTTATCAAAATGTTGATCCATTTATAAGTAGTATTAGCGTGAGTATTGGTCTCGTGTAAAAATTATTTTTCACCAATCGCTCCAATTATGGACCAAATCTTTGCGCTTTCATCCAGATACCTCTAAGATATGTACAGTGGGGACGTGTAAGCGATCCGTACTGATGTACAAATGAACATTACGAACCTTCTAGATTTGCACCGGTATAAAAGACCAATTCGAGCTCCAGTAAACTCCGGCAGTCACATGGGTACAATGAGCAATTATCATAGTTTTATTTGAATACATTCACTGATTATCGCACGTACAGATCTTAAAGCCGTATTTCGCCGATGGTTATCAGTTGATCATCATTGTGCATGGCATGGTCGACGAGAGAAGTCAGGGATAAAATCTCACAGCATAAGATATTCTTCCCTGCGGCCTTTCATTATAGTATCAATGAGTAGTACAATGTGTCACTTGGGCCTCAAAAATGTCAACAAGGCCACAAAGGTAATATTGACGCTACAAAACCGGTACAAACCAGGTTTAAAAAATGTCACTAAGGTTTCAGCGGAAATGGAATATTAAGGAATATTAAGGTTCCTAAAACAGAGTGCCGCCAATTTCACTAGTGCCTTAATGGGGATTTTGAACTGAGGCCATAATATACCAGTAAAACCCGAATTTCAGAAATGTTACTATGGCCTCAATGGAAATTTAACATTAGTCAATCATTTTGAAAAATCTCACTATGGCTTCAAATGGAAATGTAATATTAAAACTACATCTACTGATGCACTCACACCTAATGACCATTAACAATATATACTGACCAACACACAAAACTACTATCCATCATCTACACGTATCGACCAGCAACTCACGCTTATTTACTAATACACAGTGTTACTGACCAGCAAGAACATCTTACTAACCATCACCTACATATAGTTACCAACACATACTGACCATCACCCACATATCCTGATCAACACGATGTATCTTACTATCAAAGACATATACTGACCAGCACATTGGTCTTATTGACAAGCACCAACGCTTACTAATCAATACAGTGTTAGGTGTGAGGTGATATGTGATATAATATGATCCCCCACCTGTTACGGTGCTTTGGTTATCCTTATCTAGGAGATGATCGACTATGGAGTTATTTCCCGGATCGAACAAACAATAAAATAAAATATGAAAAATAATGGATGGAGTAACTGAGATCTGAGCAAATGTATAGAATAGAACAACACTAGTTCCGTATGGAAAATATAAATCAATTACATAAACAATATGAAATTGAACATGACCTTGGAACGATACACTTTCTGTTATAAATAGAATTACAAACTTTTTGCGAAATGCAATTAACCGTTCTGTTATACCTATAAAACAAATTTAATCATAGACTCGAGTGCGTGATCAAACTCAAATTGCCTGCGTGTCATTATAACCTGATTGATTCCGGTCCTTTCCAAATCACTTTGGTGACAGGTCTGCGTTACCGTATATCTTTTCCTTCTCTCTCTCTGTCTCACTCTGTCTCTTTGTCTCTCTGTCTGTCTATCTGTTTCTGTCTCCGTGTGTATCTCTCTCTCCAACTTTTTCGGGTCATCAACGATAACTAGGCTGTCTACTGTCTTTTCCCACTACTTGGAGCTATTTTTCCTTCAAATAAATAAAAAGCAACCTAAATATTTGTTAGGTTTTTCTTTTCTGGCGTCAAACAATATTCCCATCTTTGTTATTTCAGATACATGCTTATCCTAACTAAACAGACTTAGGCTGTGGTTAGTTCGCAATCTGACACCAATACACAATTCTATCAACTTAAATTTACGGTGTCTCTAGGGACTGTTAGTGTTAATAACTGGGGCCATCACATAACTAGACCTCTTTGATAACTATTACGCCCCACTGTGGGCTGTAAATTACAAGCTGAATGATGTCGGTCGACACCCACCGATATTCTTGATTAAGAGAATTTACAACTTAATTACAAAAATTAATTAATGGACTTCACGTCTTGTCTTAACTACATTACCACTCTAATCCGGCGAATTAACCTTTATTTTCACCATTACGGTCACAAAGTCTTTCTACAGGACACCATCAGGCAGAAGTAGCCGATTCTGCCGCGGATGAATAACAACACTTTGAAAGTGATTTCAAAAAATAAAATGTTTAACTTGCCTTTTATTTCAGATTGTATCATATGATAATTTTATATAAATTTCCTGAACAGAAATGTCTAGTGAAAGTTAGGATAGTAGAAATGACGGTTAATGACGTCAAAAATCTTAGAAAAAGTTGTTCTATCCCAACTTGTATCTCATCTGAATTCAAATAGTCTTTTTAGCAATGTACAGTCTGCATATCGCCCTTGCCACAGTACTGAAACTACTCTTCTGAAAGTAGTAATGACCTTCTCTCTGCTTTGGATAGCGGAAAGATTACAGTCCTCACTCTCCTTGACTTGTCTGCAGCATTTGACACAATAGACCATGATATATTACTTCACCGTCTCCAGCATGTATTTGTAATTCACGATACAGCCTTACTATGGTTCAAGTCCTACTTGGTCAACAAGACACAAATTGTGTCTGCAAATGGAAAACACTCCAGCCCAGTTGATCTATGTTGTGGTGTTCCACAGGGGTCTGTTCTTGGACCTGTTATCTTCATTCTATACACTCAGCCACTCTCAAGTGTCATAGATCATCCAGTGTCTCACCAATTGTATGCTGATGACACCCAAATATACAAATCTAGCCACCCAACTGAAGTTGAAGCTACCATCCAAGGTGTAGAGAGGTGCATTTCCGATGTGAAATCATGGATGACATGTAACAAGCTGCAAATGAATGATGATAAAACAGACGCCATTCTGATTAGAACACAAAGACTTTCTCATTCACATCCTTTACCTCAGACAATAAATATCAGCAACACCAACATTAAATTCACACAGTCAGTACGAAACCTAGGTGTTACTCTCGACAGTACTCTCTCATTGCACCAACATGTCATGAACATATGCAAGGCTGCATATCTTGTGCTGAGACGCATCAGCTTCATTCGCAAGTATCTTTCAGTTGATGCCACTAAAACACTTGTGTGTTCCTTAGTACTTTCAAGACTGGACTATTGTAACTCAATTCTGTCTGGTTCTCTCAATATC
The DNA here is from genome assembly GCA_016617855.1 of Megalonaias nervosa. Taxonomy (NCBI): domain Eukaryota; kingdom Metazoa; phylum Mollusca; class Bivalvia; order Unionida; family Unionidae; genus Megalonaias; species Megalonaias nervosa. Next base: position 8,935 of record JAECUM010058783.1, on the reverse strand, counting down.
TACTCCAGAAACTTCAAAAAGTTCAAAACACAGCCTCTCGGATCATCCTTAGAGTACCACGATCAGAGCACGCCCTCCCCTGCTCTGTACCTACACTGGCTATCCATTCGATCCAGAATTAAACACAAAATTTGTTCTCTGTGCTACGTTACACTGACGGGCTCCAGTCCAACATACCTATCTGACCTCACCCATGTGTACACACCATCAAGATACTTGCGCTCCTCTTCTGACACTCGTATTCTCATTATTCTCACTATGAAAATGAAATCATATGGACAACGTTCTTTTGCATACCAGGGCCCAGCAACGTGGAACGAATTGCCCACTGCACTTAGACACAAAGACACAGTGATCTCATTCAAGAGCGCTCTTAAAACTCACCTATTTCAACTGCAAGAACAGACTTAAAGACCTAATAATGTTTCCTTACCTTAAATATTTACAGCATGTTTTCTGTTTTCTAATTTCGTGGTGTTTGTTTTTATTTTTGTAATCATATCATTATATATGTTTTAAGTGTTGTCAAATGTTGTAAAGCGCTTAGAGCTTCTAAAGATTAGGCGCTATACAAAGTCATTATTATTATTATTATTATTATTATTATTATTATTATTATTATTATTATTATTATTATTATTATCACACTTCCAATATTAAAGCCGAGACGTATGCTGGATTCGGTAGTATTAAAAGATAACACGGACTCTGCTCCGCGATCGGTACGAGTATTAGACCCTAACGCTTATTTACTGCAGGGTAGAATCTGGTGAAATAGGCTACTTCCGCCTGATGGTGTCCTAAAGAAAGACTTTGTGACCGTAATGGTGAAAATAAAGGTTAATTCGCCGGATTAGATTCATGCGATGGTCGTCCGAGAGTTATGCGTTGGTACATCACTGTATTTTGAATGGATATGTTTAGCTTTTCAGTCATTTGCAGATTCTGAAGCGATAAAAGACGCGTGACAAAAGTCGAATCGAGCGGAGGCTGGGGTCAAAAGTCGAATCGAGCGGAGGCTGGGGTCACGCTTGCACTCCTTGTGTTAATTTATAGTACCGATAAGGTGATTTCGTGTTGTCAGAGATTTCATCGTTCTTTATTGATAAAACGTCAGACTCCTGCACACACACGCACAAACACACACACACAAACACACACACACACACACACACACACACAGACACACACACGCACGCGCGCGCAACACGATATATTATTAGTATTAACGCTCCCTTGGCTCCGAGAGCTTAGGCCTTTGAGACCACATTAGGGGCTCCCGCAGGAATATTTTCAGGGGATGGGGGTGGCAAACATAGTGGTCAGCTATTAAATTTTACAGATGAAGGCCGAAACATGTTTAGAGGTGAAGTCTGGGGTGGGATGGGGGGGGGGGGCGCCAATGGACCACATGACCCTTGAATAAAAACAACGATAGTTAGGAGAGATTCGATTGACTATGTTATCTAGAGTAAAACAAAACTTGCATATTAAAATAACTACTGTTGTCGATTCTTAGTTACGTTCCCTTCTAGTATGGCTTCGTATATCATACGGGAATTTCTTCATAGAAAAGTAAGACTGTCTCCAGATTGCTTACAAGTGCAAGTGTTCTGCGCCCGATCTAGCATCGAAATGTTTCCATCCATGTGGCATTAAATTCCAAATACATGTATCTACTAATTACAAAATTTCTTTTTTTTTAAACGCTCATTTCTGTTCTCCTTAAAAGACATCGATAGTTGATACAAAGAACAGACTTTATATTAATTTTTTTTTTAAAGTCAACTTTGAACTGATAACTAAAAATCGAGGACGTGTCGCTGTTTAAAATCGAGATCACATAACGGAGATTAGACAGGCACCAATAAAAGTCCATGTTCCGGAGACCTTTGGAAACCCTGATCCACACAGTTTTTGTAGCCTATCAGACGAAGAGTTGCAATTCGTGCGGGGGGTGGGGTGGGGGTGGGGGTGGGGGGCGTTATCGTTAATAACGATATTTTAGATATATGAAATCTTCAGTTTGATCGGTGTGTCAAAAGTCAACATAACACGACCTCGTATCGGGGCTTATCAACTCTACTTTGTATTTCTCGATTTTAATCACATTAAAGGATGTGCGTAGAACAAGACGCAACTGAGTGTCAGGCAGAAACAGTTATGTGAGACGGAAAATCGATATTTACATTATGGAATTTATAGACATTATGCTCTGACGAAGTTTGCACTTGCGGCGAAGATATATACGGATTGCCTAAAGTGTCTGTTTAGACTCTTATCTGCAAATTTGGTCTAGACTGGGGACGTTATTATCATTCAAGCTGTAAAGGTGCTTATCAAATGCTAATAAAATCACAGAGTTTCGTAAAAGAAACTTAATTTCAACAGGGAAAATTAATACGCTTTTAAAAAAAAAATCCCCCAACTCTTTACTACTTTTATCTTTGTTTATCACTCAGGTTGCTTTATATAAATTTTCTAAAGGGCCTTAGGTTTAAGAGATAAATCAGCGAATATTGTTCTGAAATGAATACACATCAACAAACTAACCTAATTTGGAATCCATAATGTTTGGTGTGTTCAAGTGATAAAAGAAGTCTTACTGCTACTCTGCTAGGCCGGTAAACCAGCCCCACACTTATAATGATATTGACTGACGTTTTAGAGGATGATATTTCCTATTCATTAAAACCTGCAAAAATCTGCAGACACTCTTGTCAGCACACATGAGTGTATATTTTATACACTTGCCAGTTTTTCGGGGCTGTTGAGCTACCGTCAGCTGGAGGATTATTTCCGCGACCTGTGATACTATTTCTGGTTTAAATCCTATCTTTCGCGACTTTAAAGTCCACGTGCAATAGCACAACCCTCTGTCCTGAGGCCATTTTGAATTTCACGCTAGATATGGCTGTTGCCAAATACTGGTAAGTGTCTAGACTGTACGCAGGGTGTTCAGGAAAGATTTGCATGCAGAAAATTGCACATTTTAATGAACATATGACATCAGACCCACATATCGTATAAACACAGATTGGAGGTTTGGTTTACAGGACTGGTACTCTACAAGTGCGACTAGAATTTAACGCCTTGGAAATTATGCAAGATATTTATTTTCGCGAGTATCAACTTTAGTGGACGTTTTTGACGTGAACTTTTCATCGATAGTTTAATTCGTGTATGTTATGTGTTTGGATATATATCGTTCTTTAAGATCGAAATCGTTCATTAGGTCTTACAATCCACGAAAATTGCTAACTACAAAAATAAATAAATAAATAAATAAATAAATAAATAAATAAATAAACTTTTTTATTATCAGATTAAATGCTTGGACTTCATGCCATTAAAAATAAATACAGGCACAGGAAAAATCAATGATCGTCAAGCAAGAGAGGTCATCGCTTGTGTTACTTTCCGCTTTCAAATGCAACATCGCGTACTGGTTTTCGAATCTCGGTCTATATATTTTTATTCCGTAATCAAAGCAGAGAATTCACTTGTTTTCCAGTCTATTCAAAGCCTTCCATTTTATAAAAAAAATTAAAATAAATAAATAAATAAATTATGAATTACCACAGTCACTGGAGCTGAAGCGAGTTGACTTGGAAGGAACTTACAACATGATATCCGTGCACTCTGATAACATATCATTACTATGCGACAGATTTTGTCAACGTTGATGCTTGATCACGGATAACAATTCAAGTGACCGGTCCCTCTCATCAGTCGACAATAACGCCAAAGACAACCTGCTGTACAAGCCCCACCGCCACTGACTCCCTTCGTTATGCGATTGATCGATCTTAGAATAATGTCTCGAAATATAGTAGTCTACGCGCCCGGGAATCTCATGAGAAATAAGTCAGCTCATGATGGCATAAACACACAATTGACATTTATCTCAGTCAATATAAGGTTCATTTGATTTTCCTCACATCAGGACTGTTCTCGACATTCTGTATTAGTTGGATACAACTGCACAGATTTGAAAATGTTGACATGAACCAGTTTTGGTAATTTTAGGTAGTGGTGGGCTGTGATATTTTTAAGTCGGATGGGAAGTTGTTGCAGGTTATAAGGAAGTCTTATATTAACTGAACACCGTTTATAAATAGAGCAACAGGAACCTTAGGTGATCACCTCATCGTTTAATACCCATTAAAGGAAGTAACGGATTTTATTTAGGATTGCCTCCGAGATCAGTGGAGTCCCTCTTTGTCAAACATGATTTCTAAGCATAATTCTCCGTCCTTTAAGTGTAAATACGTATAAAAAGCTGTATGTTCTCTGTTAAATTATAAGAAGAAGATATATTTTGGCTACTACTGTTGCGGATAATATTTATGGGAACCTCATTGTACACCTGAAATGCAATCCTTCGTTGTCGCGACCTACCAGTTCATATTACTTATAGGCATAACAGATCTTTTTTAGAGGTTTATGATTTATGCACTCTGAAGAGAACCGTTTTAAAAAACTGTTGTATCTGATCTGCAACCAGAGAGCAGTAAACATGGCAAAAATGTTATAAAAGAATCGATTAAAATATGTATGTCAACAACCGAAAAATCATTTCCATAAATATTACAGAATTTCTATCATAATGGCAAGTAAGAAAAAAATATAGTTAACACATTTTACCACGCTCCATAACATTCAATTCTTGCAGTTGATTACTTCATACTTTTAAAGAAAATACAAAAAGTGTCCGTACTCTAACTGTCGAACATGGATAATGAAGTCAAGATTATTTTTTCCGATCCTATAATCTCAGTTTACAATCTATTGTTTAGTAAGATAAGTGATTAAGGTATACTGTCAAATCTTACACAATTCCAGGTATTGCTAGAACTGATCCTGTTTTCACAAACACTGTCCCTAAGTCGAATCCATATCTTACATTTAAATGCACGTGTCGACTGATATACTGACTTTAAAACCAAACATGTTAGAGAGACCTGGAGAAATATCAAACATACAACAATATTTATAAACCATTGAACAAAGGTCTTGCCATCGTATTAATGCTTTACCTTTCCCTCCAATTTATTGTATAAATATTGATTATCATTAAGACAAGAGACATGGGAGTATATGGAAGTTACCGTTTAAAAGATTTTAAGAGGTCTGATATGGTAATGTTAGAAACAAATTCTACATAGTTCACACATCTGATACTGATAAAGATTCTGACCCATAGGACTTGGGGTCTGTATTTGTTATAACTGTAAAAGCAAGAATTTATAATGTTAATGAACCCTGACTATGTCTCCATTCTGTAGTTTTGATAAACTATTACCCTGGTGTAAAACTACCAGTCTCTTCTGTGTGAAGTGCAGTCGTCTTGAGCCCTAGGTTGGGTGAACATTAGAAAATTGGTAAGCAATCTTCTTCGTGTTGGATGTTATTGTTTGCAATGTTTGTACCCTGTAACAAAAGGATAAACAGCGAGATATCTTTATTAGAGACTGTCATGGAGGACATTCAAATGTCATCTGGAAAATCATGTTGCTTGGTCCTTCGAAGAAGGATGAAATAAACAGATAAATAAAAAAAAATATGAGGAAGAGAATAAGGTTAGAAGATAAACTGACTGCAAACCCCAATACATTGTCATACCTGCAGGAATCGAATGATGTGACAGAAATAACAAAAATATAGACTGAAAGAATTTCAGCATAGGAAGTATGAGTTAAAGTATATTTATAAGAATGACCTACGAATTATCTATTACTGGCTTAGATGACAATATTGAGACTACAAGATCAAAGCTCCTTAAAGATGGACTTGAGAGTTGTATTAAATCTTTGTATAACAGTTACTTTTATGTTTACGCAAGTGGAAATATATTCAATACTTTCTTCCTTCAATAATTTCGTGACCTTTCGGTTTTAAACTTATTGTCCTTCATCGAATTGTATTTGTCTGGTTCCTGCTTATTACAGATATATGTATGTTACATTTAGGGTCTACGCACGCACGCACGCACACACACACACACACACACACACACACACACACACACACACACAGAGTATGTGTCCTACAGTTTTATATAAAACTAAAGTGAAAAACTATAATCCAAATCCAGTATTGCATTCAAGCCTGGTCACCTAACTGCCTCCTTTCTAACTCTGTCATTGTTTTAGAAACGGCTCGAAATCAGAAATTGTAATTAATTATAGTTTCTTGCCAATGGACTAGAAGAAGGCTCAGCTAGCCATGCCAAGATCAACAACAGAAAAGTGCCTGTTGATAGTCTCATGTATTAAGTACCCAGGATGCTATGATTTATGTTTTGGCTAACTGTCACTACAAAGAGATATAACCTGATATTTCCTGAGGGTGAAAGTATGCTGATAACACTTTGAAAGCGTCTTCTGTATCATCTCCTTATTTTGTTTTCACATCTTTAGCCTAGCTGTATTTTGAGAAATGTTTCTTAATTCTTTTTGGTTTAGATGGTGTCAACACATTGTCTCAGAAAGTTGTCCAGGAGACTAATATAAACGAGAGCCTGTGAAGCGGAGCACCGATAGCATTCTGAGATCAGACATATTTATCTTCCCATTTCTTACTTAAATTACAAAAAAAAAATTCTGCATAATTTAAAATGGAAAAACAATTTGCATTTCAAATAAAATAAGCATGACGTTGAATTATCTAGTTCTCTTGGCGACATCAGAATATCAACAATTTTAAATGTAAATCAAGCATTTACTTTTTGATGCAGTAATATTTTCTTCAGATTTTTTTCACAGCTATCTTTATACAAGAACCTCAAGATATTTTAACTTTGTCAGATTTATTTATCCAGGACACACGACAAAAACAGAAATCAATTTTTAAAAAAATGACCTTACATTTTTCCATGGAAACTTAATGCTTGTGAGTTCTACATTAAAAGCATTGATAGAGAATATATAGAAGAACGTTCTGTCTGCATTAGACATGTTATTGTCTTCACGCCTTGAAAAGACTATGTAAAATTGTAAACGTCTCATTATTAATAAATTCTAGGTGTGGTTTGAAAAGAACATATTAAGATAAATTGACATATGTAACATATTCATTTCATTTATTAATCCCAGTTTATTCAATTTTGCAAAAGGGCGCATACCGTTCTCTAGTTAGTCAGTCTCTAACGCAGGATCGTATGAATAAATATATCTTTACGGCCCTTGACGGAATTCTTTATCTTTCTTACGGTCATTTGATTCGGTTATCGCGTCAATGGATCCTAACCTAAATCAGCCGTAATGTCGCCTCCAGTGATGATGGTAACACATAAACAGATACCATCGCTCTGAGGATTAGGCGCAAAGACTAGCCGATTGTGTGTGTGTGTGTATGTATATGCAATAAATTCGAGTCATTACTTTGGTGCCATTGTAATATCGTTTTCCCATTTCACTCAAAACAGCATTTCAATCGAACTGTCATACCGACAAATGAATAAACAATAGACGACAATCAAAACAATAAAACAAGAGTCGCCGAGTTACGACCTCGGACAGATCATGTTGCCTTATCTACTGGGGGGGGGGGGTAACGTCAAAATTAGAAATGTTAATTTTATATATTCGTTTCTGTGACCTCGAGGACTAGGCTGAGAACCCGGCGCTAAACTTGCAAAGCTCCCAATTTGATGTTACAAATACAAATAAGGCTCTGGAATTTAAAAAACAAAAACAAAAATGTGACTTGTGACTAAGCCAGGGATCATACTGCTAAAAATACGTTTATTGTGGTGGAAAATTTCTAAACACTTAAAGTAAGCTTGTTTGTGACCTGATGTCGAAGAATCGTGTCAACAGTACTGCTTTCATCCGTGTGCTTGTCAGGATCAGATACATGGATTAATAATGTTGTTGTTGTTGTTGTTGTTATTATTATTACTATTATTATTATTATTGTTGTTGTTATTATTATTATTATTATTATTATTATTATTATTATTATTATGTAGGGTTTATCAAAATTTTAAAGGTTAAGACAACCCCAGAAATCAAAACAATGCTCTTTTGGGGTTTTGGAAATGAACTATTTTAACCTTGTTTTCACATATCCAATTTGTAATCTTATTAAAAATTTATAAAATGCCAGATAAAAGATAAGACTTTTTTAAAACGAGTTTTATTTTAATAATAATCTCAAACATGCATAACGTTCTTCGCATGCTATGCAAATATTTATATCACGCGTTTATTGCACGCGTAATTGTGTATCTCAAAATCGCCATTGTATGGAACAATAACGCTCGATTTTGTATTTACAGTAGTTCGCGTGATTTAACGATACGCTAGCTAGATAATGTGCACAACTTACTGGAATATATATCCGAATGAATTTTGTAAGGGAGATGCTGCAGCTATAAGAAGATCTGGGTAAATAATTACGTCATAAAACCTTTTGTTTTCCTTTAAACTTCTTTGATTCAATGACCAATGCACAAGTATGAATGTCTGAGTTTGCAAGACTGAGTCAGTTCACATACTGTGGAAGAAGCTGTAATAATGGCTGAAGATGACGCCATGTCGTACTGGATAAAGCTTTATGACTCATTCAAATGGTAAACAATGAGTATTTTGTTGAAACATCCCAGCACTGCCTCAAGGATAAATGCATTCATAACATCAGTGCAATCTAGTTGAAATATATTTTAGTATTCATGTACAACTTACTAGTCAAGCCCATTTTTCTTTGAACAAATTCTGTATGAATATTCCCCTTATCACACCAATCTTGTCCGTCTTGTTACAGTGTTGATTCTTCTCATTCAAGTCCTTCCAACCAATCAGATAACAGAGTTTTAAATTCCATCCCTTTGGTTGGTTTGCTCTCGCATTACAAAAGCTTTACGATTCGTATCTGCTTGTCGTTACTGTTATTCCGGCCGTAATAAATTTTTTTTCTTTTTTTCTTTTTT
>JAECUM010058781.1:0-25579 GCA_016617855.1 Megalonaias nervosa | reverse complement strand
TATATATATATAAACTACATATGTATTTTGTTCCGAGCTGGCAGACGACTATATACCTACGCCGTATCAAACAAGTTCTTTTCCCCGTTTCGGAACAAAACACTTATGTGGTTTTGTATTTATTACATATCCACTTTTGAATCACACATTCTTTAGAAAAAAAATAATGTATACTTTACAAAAATTAATTAGGCATTTGGAGTTTTATTAAATATACTGTACAACCCTCAACATGTACATGTACATATCAAGGGTTAAAACAATACCTATATACTGTAGTAGTTGCATCATCGGTCTGTCTGCATTACAAAGATGTATTTCCTATTTAGTATTGAATTTTTAAAAATGTTGTATGGGACATATAAACAGATTTACTTCTGTAGTCACTGGTGGGTGAATAGTTTCCTTACTTCTCAAATGGACCATAGGTTTTGGACCAGTGAGTGACCCCTCTTCTTTTCACTCTACTTATTAAAGAGGCACTACTACTTCCAAGAAAATTTCAAGGCAAATTTCACAGACTAACATTAATTACATTAATTCAGGTTTTAACAGAAAGTTCATTCATTTACAGTACATGCAAACTCTCTATTTTTGTGTTTTCAATTAATCTAGGAAATTATTGATGCATTGAATTTAAAGTAATAGTTTCAACATAAATTAAGAAATCAAAGATTCGGTCTCTTTATATATTAATATTCATTCGGATATATTTTAACAAGAAGATTATAAAGATTATGGCAGTATCGATCTGGGGTTTTTTCCCCCTTTTTTCTGCTTAAATCGTCGTAAGAATTTAAAATGTTAACATACATTTCACTCACAGTCCCACACCGATCTCAGTAACACTATACATAACGGATGTAATAATTCTAACTTGAGTCACAATCAAATCATTCCCGTTATTTTAGAAGTGAACTATTATTTAATATTTTAACTTGTAAAAGTAGTTCCGTGCTAGGTGTGCGATACGGAAATTTTAGGCTGAACATCTGTATGGAACACCACACCAACCATGTAAGATTAAATGAATGGATGGATGTGTGTATATATATATATATATATATATATATATATATATATATATATATATATATATATGAAAGTTATTATTTGAAATAAAGAACTCACATTTTCCATCAGCATGCACTTGACTTAAAGATTGAAATATTTTAGACAGGTATAATTGTATAAAGTAATGTCATGTAGGTGGACATAACCCTTTATAAATAACAAAATCTACATATATCTGATTGGCAACCCAAAAGAGTTGCCAAAAGAATCGTTGCAAACCACTTTTCTTCTTGACAAGCAATTTATTGGCATTATCCTGACTGGTATTATCCACAACTGAGATTGAAAGAGCAAAGGAAACCGATTTGATTCCCTGCTTTGGAACTCTCAGATCAGAGGCTTAAATCAAGAAAACTTTTAATTATGAAAACTGTGTCCCTGTTTCATGCTTAATTTTGGAAACACTTTCTCTTTACTCGATGGACTGTAGTTGTGTAATTGATGTTCTAGAGAAAAAAAATTTGGGCAGCCGTATATCGGCGTTATTGATGTAATCTGATACGTTTCCTTTGTTTCAGTTATTGAAAAACTGGGTCACATCTGGACAGATCGCAAGATAATAGTCTTGATGCCAGATTGGAATATCTAATTTTTCACAAATCAGATAGCTTTTTGTGTTTGTTTCTTTTTTCTATCGTCTGCCTCGGAAAAGGGATCAGTAGATCTGGTAAGCGCTTATGACATTATTTTCACATGCTGCAACCGTGCAATGTATACATTTTCCTTGACAAAAACGATCTCCGGAAGATAAGGTACCTTTGGACACTCACATTACACATAACCCGTGCTCTGTCTTCATCTTGAATAGCTGATCAGAATGAAGATGGTGTAATTTATTGATAACTTCGGTCCATGACAATTGACCCTCCAAATTCACAACTGTAAACCCTCAACCATTTTGAACAGCGATTATTTAGTTTATCGTTTACTGGAAACGTGTACATGGTCCATCAAGCTACTGGCAATCCATAAATTTCTTTGCAGATGTCCTTCATCCCCGATAGCCGAACTGTTTAAGCCATTTTGTTTTCGCCTATTGAGAGGGTTGGTAGTTGCCTATTTATAGTTGAAGTTTTTCTTCAGATACTCTGGTTATTTTGCTTTTTGTAGATAACCTAGTGAAGTTATTAGCATTTAAGAAAAAAGATGTAGAATAATTTGATAGATTAGTAATAAATAAATAAATAAATAAATAAATAAATAAATAAATAAAAACATTCATTTTTAACAGCCAAAGACAAAATCAAATTTGTGCAATTTCTTGCTACAGCAGATCTTCCTTGGTGATCAGTCACCATCACCAGAGGATTATACTCTCCAATGATTCACGCTCCTACTATGCAATGAACACTATTCCAGAAACTACCAGCGCCTTTCGAAGCCGAAATACAAAATAGTTCTGAACAATTTTATGCAAAAGGGTAATACTTCATCAGTCAAAAGGATCACAAGCTTCAAGGGACTCTTGCTTTTTCTTACAATGAATCATATCTTTCTACGAACCATGTTTTTATGATTTCATGCGAAATGGCCCTACGTCTGCTGCAACCAAATCATTATTAACGATCTGAAGGATGCCAGTATGGACTCACGGTACTAATGATATGGAAAAATGTAAATGGGAACCATTCTAGTAATGGTTGAAGATAAAACAGAGTATATACGGGTTTGGCTGGCCACGATTGGTTGGTAATGAAAGTAAGATTTTAAGAAAAATAAACTTTTGAGATCTTATCCTAGTTGTAAATGCAAAAAAAACAACTCCCGAGACATTGTTTTATTGATAGACTGTCAGTCCTTTAACAGAGCTGAGTTTGAAAGACTCGTTAATGAAATCACCACCTGACTCGAAAAATGTCAATCCAGAAAATGCCGCGAGTCATATGGATTTCTCTACACAGAAGCTGTCATTATGGATGTGTCTATGCTGATAAATATAAGTTTGATCATGAGCCATCCGAAATTGAAGGTACTGATTTTTTTTTTTTTGGTATATAATATGGCATTTGCATAAGCTTGCTATGGGAACTGAATAAGTATCGTGAGTCCTAATCGTTACAAGACAGCGGTTATACATTTTGGTGCCCACCCATTACCAAAGTAAACTTTCTTTAACTGCAATCAGGTCGAGTCAGTTCTCTCTCTCTCTCTCTCTCTCTCTCTCTCAGAAAACTGTTCATACTGGTTGCTGGACACAAATGACCTATAATTGTTTGCGAGAACTTTTGTTACTGGAAAATAACTAAATGTGAAATTTGAAGTGGATTTCTGCAGCACATGGTTCCCAACAAATACCTTCAGTAGGCTATGAAGGAATCATAAGAAACAAACAATAGTTATACAGTCATCTCCTTTGAATTATTCCCCTATTTATACGCATAGCAAGTGGTCGCGTGAGAACGGCCTAATTAGCACTTTTATTGGGTTTCAGAAAATGTTTCCCACTGAATCTACCACTAAGCAAAACAAAATTCAGCAAAGCTCTCGAATATACAAATGGACATAAAAATGCAAATAATTGCGAAAGTCCAACAATAACTACTTATAAATGGATTATTAACTCTAAGTTTACTCAGATATAAATTTTTCTTAACAATCCTATATTTTCAGTCATAACATCATTTTCTCTTTCAGTAATTAATGTAATCGTTTCATATGCTATATATGATCTGTAGAAATAACTACAAATTTGTGAACATCGCGTCTCTTGTGTATGCTGAATGCTGTTAATTTATTTTCTTTTCCTAATTTGTTTGTATTGGGTCATGGCAACGTTTTAAAATTTGACCGATTGCCCTGGTAATGAGAATTTATAACAACGCTTTCCTCCCATGGGAATTAACAGTCCTTATTCAACTAATGATACACTCCGCTATAAATTAGAGTTCTGGATAACATCTTAATTGTTTCGTCCTATATTAAGTTTTATAGGGCCATTGAGTCTTAATGCCCAAGTAATTTTCCAGCGCGCGACCGGATAAAGTGTACTTATGCAAACAAAAGAATGGATCGGGAAACAATTCACAACAGTTTTGATATTTCTTACTTTAGTACTTTCATGACGAATCTGGTTGTAATAACATTCCAGGTTTTATTTTGTTTAAAATCCATTTGCCTTGTAAGCCGTCAGAACTCTTATAGCTTTTATTATAAATAACCTTGAAATATTTGGAATTATCTCTGTTATTTGCAGCGTTTACCTTATATATATATATAAAGTCACGAATACTATTATTCATGGATGGGGTCATTTGAAAAATTAAAATGAGAAATTACCGCACATTGGTAAATAGTTTCTCACAACTAGTACAGTTTCATTTTACGATTTAAGTGTACTAATCTATGCATGTCACTCAAAGAATGGATGGCGAAAGAGACGTAAACTAATTGTTTGTGTATATCATTGACTTTAGCACAGTCCTTAAACCATGTTCATTGCATGACTAGAGCTGAGCTCAAAATCGACGCTTTCAAAGGTAATCGTGCTAGTTACAATTGGTGCTAGTATCGCACCGTACATAAAGTGTAGGTGGCTGCTTAAGTTTGGCAAAGAGGTCTGTATCATTAGATCCTTTACCAAGTCACCCGCTAAACGATCGCGGTTATTTATGCGCAGAAAATGGTTAACAATTGCTGTGCACGATTTGGGTAGAGAAACCCAAGCGAAACCATTATCATAGCCCCGAGTTTAGCCTCGTATATATCATACAATTTTGCTACCTCTTTGTCAGTTATCGCCATAAGGTTCGCAAATGTAACTGGTCGGCCTGTGTATTATTTCGCTGCCACAAACTCAGGCAACAACGCTGCTGTGCTAGTGTAAATTTGACCTCAGGTGCGGGAACCGCGGCTTGAGTAGTCGTCATTGCGCTTGTCATTACTGACTGCTTGTCCGTTTCTCGCTCTTGATCTGTCAACCTACATAGTATCTCGTCAGCGTCCAGCAACCGATGTGGTTCTTATGAAGATCTGGATATGCTTGGTTAAGTAACTTATTCATAATATATAGATCAAGGATACAAATTTCATAATGTGGCTGATGGCGTACATAATACGATGCCACCCCATTACCAGCTGAAGAGCTGGTTTGCACAAATGCAGAGTCGGTGCCTGGGCAAACTGGGAGGAGATTGGTGGTTCTGTACGCAGGAGTTGCTTGCCAAAACTCACCTTTATGAAAACCTCATAGGCCTCTAGTCAACGGTCGGCATTAGTATTATTGTTTTCTCTCAATGTGTCACTGAACGTTAGCGGTAATTAAAAAAAAAAAAAAAAAAAAAAATCTATTCATGTAGTACTTTTGTGTCTTGACCCATAAGACGGTTCCGGATTGTCGCCTGACATATATGGCATTAGAACTGGCCGTTTCCTTAGCAAAGGACGCCATAATGAAAGACACACTCATCGAGTAGTAAAGGCACAGCGGTTTCCACGAACGTTTTAGTGAGCGCACATAGCACGTCATCCAGATCTGCACCGCAATGTTATCAGCATTCGTCTCAATAGTTTAAAGAACACGCAGCATAAGTGCATCACGTTACTGACACAGCGAAGCACAATCGAAACAGTTAGCACAAGTGCGCACAATGTACTGGGGAAACCTAATTGCTGCAAACCCACAACAATGTTACCTACAACAACTGCCGTTGTGTAGGCATCGTGGTCTTCTGATTCTTTTGATGGCTGCATATTTTGTTTGATGCTGGTTTGTGCAAGCACGCCTTGCGAAAACGGGTCACAAGTCGACCTCTTCATGAGAATTTGGCTACGGCTGTTGCGGTGCACGCACTTGTGTTGATCTCCTTTTCACTTTAATATCAATGTCATCTTACGTTGTTATGCCCAACATAGGTTTCATTTTCAAGAATCTCCATCTCCGTGCCGCTAGTATCTTGTGAAGACAGCTTCCCAGAACATAGTCTGGCTTGCTTCTGGCGTATCGAAGACGTTCCTGTACTTATTAATCCAGTAATAAACATGTAAAAGCTTTATATCATATCACGCAACCCTACTCCGAAGGGCGGCAGTTGATTGCGGGCACTGACGCCAGATCTGGTGGAAGTGCACCAGGCACTAAAGTTCGAGTTTTGCTGTTCTGGAGAACCAGTTATCCACAGTTTTTCTCCACTCGACGTGTGAACAGGTTATGCGCACTTGTCCAGGTTATCTGTATATGGTTCCTAGAGATCTCGTTCAGGTAAGGATGAAACAAGGTTTCGGCTACACTTCGTAACAAGAGATCTGTTGAAAACCCGACCCCATCAGGGCCGGATCAGGTCAAATGTCGGGTTTTTTGTGTCCAAAATTTCCAAAGGTCCCTGGCTTTCCTCGAAAGGGCACCAAATCAAAAATCGACGTCTATCTACTCAAAGTGTGCATAATACTCAATAAACATGCGCAAGAATTAAACTATGGTCACACTTCAAGTGACAAGTGACTGTACTTTTGTGTGTGTGTGTGTGTGTGCGCGATTTTTTTTGCCGGTGGTGGGGGTCCGTAAACCCTAGAACCCTCTACCCCCATCCACCTCGGCCTTGTCCAATCAGCCATGGAGGAGCGACCAGACATAGCCAATTGTCAGCGATCATTAGTGCCGCCTGCCGACCCAGATAACAAGGACGGATTAATGATGCCCTCCTACAAAATGTGTATGACATCGATAAGGAGTACAACCCACTGGTTGACACATACCGGTTTAGACTGATGCGGAACGAGGTCGCAGAGTAGATGTTTATGGAGCACTGGGGCACTCAGAGCACCCTAAGCCTTTCCGCGAGTAGCTATGGATAATTACACATTTGCCGTTGGAACTGAAATGATAAATTTCAGATAATCACAGAGAACGTTATCTCTCTGTAGATTAGTGACCGAAACAGTCCAGTGGGTTATCTTGGGAGCTACGTTCATATTCATGAATATATTCTGACGTACTTTATGCTTAGAACAGAGAAATGCAATTCGCTTTCCCTAAAGTTGCACCATGCCATTGTATCTTAGCAATAATATTTACATGAGCTCATTGTAGATTTATGTCATGCTGACTAATATTTAATTTATAAAGTATTAATTTTGCAACGTATTATTCCAACGTCCAGTACATCGCCGGTTTTACTTTAGTGCTTCTTCAGACTAAATTTAAATTATTATTTTACGACTCTAATCTACTTTGGTTTCAAGGAGATCTACGTGTTAAACAAAAGGAGGTCATAGCGCGGAACATACAAAGATATTCTAGTTAGTTTTATACAATGTCTTATAATGTATAAATCGCATGGAAAACGTTATATAAAAATATACATAAAAGATAAATAAAACTGGATCAATCGGATTCAGACATCGTTGCAAGCCACGTGTAATAATCCGCTTCTCTCCTTTATCACCCGTGGCCGCCTGTGCAGAGAATTTCCTCGTTTCTCATGAGCATGTATAAACCTGCTTAACCGATCGCTGCGAGTAATTTTTTACTGCCATTGTGACCTAATATGATTTTTATCACGTCATTTGAATAAGCCAATCAAAGTTTCTCATGCAAACAGAGTCACTCATTGATCGATAAAACGTGCCCTTGCATTGCTTTCGCAGCTTCAAGGCCAATCCTACCGATCATACCTCGAATGCATGTCAATAGCAGCGATTCGGACTCCTCGACTATGTACGAAACAAGGACTGACCGAGGATCTGCGAATACATCGAATCTTAAATTCGCAACTTCTCGGTCAATCCAATAGTGAAAGTGGCCGAGGTCGAACAGGTTGAGGTTACTTTTCTGCGAAGGAATCTCAGGCGTATAAATGGATAATCTTTCTGTAAATTACTGCGCCAACAACAATCCGGTGCATATTTTTGTCTCGCAGAAGTAACAGTGAAAGTTTCGATTGCATTCATTAACGCGTATTACATTGTTCCAGTGTGTTGTTGATGACGTATTTTGTTTATGTATACTCATGAAAAACGAGGAAATCTTGGCACAGACACGGGTGATAAAGGGTCGTAGCGGATTATCTCCCGTGGCTTGCAACGATAGGATTCACATATCTATTGAAACAAATTAGTTCCTGGTAGTTTTACTGGTCTTAAACGAACTTTTAACACATTATTGGCTATATCATGCAGAGAAAATGTGAGCTAACTGCCGCTCTCAAGGACACACGAAGGCATCAATCCTGGTTGGCTTAAGCGTGTATAGAACCCGCGATCTAGGAATACGAGTTCGACGTTTCAGCACCTGAGCTATCTCGGCTACCTGAAAACTAGAGTAGAAGCCCATAGATAAAGAAATAGGGTCAGATAGTTTCAGTTTTCTTAAATATTTTTCTTTAAATACGTGAAATTGATATCATACTATGAATTTATGAATGAATGAAATTTTCATATAGTCTTAGAATTTTAACCTTTGGGATAAGCAGAATAAAAATAATATCAATTGGTATCAATGCAAATTCTTGTTATGGAAGCCTTCATTAGAATGTGTGTCAATGTGAGATGAAAATGATGGATCACTAAGGTTTATTAAGAAATTCTGGATACAAGAAATTACGTTAAACTTTCATGTAGTGATGTTTTTAAAATTCAATTGAAAACTAGAGTTTATATGTTTGTAGACAATCGATTTTAAGTAACATAATGATTTTTTAAAACTCACTGAAAATCATAGTTTATACCTTTATACATCTTTATATTATTTCAAAACTGTGTCGACACTCACTTCTTGCTTTCAGTTTGATTACCCTTCGTGACCCCCACCAAGCCCCAAATAAGTTTGTTGTTTTCTATATTTTCCGAGCATTTCATGGCACTTTTAATATGATCTGGTTTGACATTTAGAGACCATCAATCAGTTCATGAGCAAATACCTTCGGAAAATTTAAATGTAAGAGGATATCTGAATACTTGCATTTGTAAATTTACATCAGTTGAGCCAGAAAACATTTACAGCCAAAACTCGACAGTGGGACCTAAGGTACCGTAAGCACTATAAATGGTTGCTCTGATACCATCTTATTAAGTGCGCATTTCCTCCAAGCACTATTATCAGTGGTCACAATAGGAAATATGCAATACAAATGAACTTTACGTAGTAAATGGTAAACGACATCCTGGTACTTCGCATATTTGCGCAAAACTTTTCACACTTTGTACGCTTGTATTACACGCGTTATAGACCGCTCCGGTGGTCTAAGTGGTTATAGAGTCCGCCTCGGATGCGGGAGCTCGCGGGTTCAAATCCCGGCCGAGTCATACCAAAAACATAAAAATGGTACTAGCGGTTGTCTCGTTTGGCGCTCAGCATTAAGAGGCTAATGTTAGGTCTGGTCGGCCTGGTGTCAGGATAATGTGACTGGGTGGGACATGATGCCACATGTCTGCGGCATGATGCCCCAGTGTTAGACATCACTATCAACTGCCACACTGCAGCCATCCGAGCGATATGATTCAAATTGTTAAAGCTACGTTAAACACACACACGCGCGCTTGCGCGCGCGTGTACGACAAATCCATAACCACTATTGCAAGTTAGATCAAGGCTTAATACAGTTGGTTTACTGCCTTCTTCATGCATAAGATGAGGCTAAGCGAGATAAATAGAGCTAAGTGCAATGAACTCTGGGAAGATGACATTGATAAAACATAAGTATAAAATAGATATTCACTTTTTACAAGTCATATCTAAATTACAAATGACACCGGTCATGCTGGCATTCTGTACAGACTATTTCATTTCTTATTATTTGATTACATATCTCTTTAAAATGGCGATTATTAAGTTTGTTTCGCTTGTCATCGATTCCTTACAAGATCATTATATAACACAAATCCGCCTTCTCCCTTCAGGATACACTTCTTATGGTCAGTGTTAAAGTACGTGGACGTTGGTCGACGATGTCAAGGTGTAACTGAGTATAAACCAGATTAAACGTCGCGCTGTAATGTCACCCAGTCACCATTTCTTGACCAAGGTTAGTATCCAGCCGTCATTGTAAAAATCCATAGCGATCGATGATTTTCGTCTGGGAGTCTTATTTAACAACTAAGGTGCTATGACTCAATAATCAGGAATGAACATTGTTTGATAAAACTATATTAGTATTCAAATTTAGAACAATAAATAATATTTTATTTAGGACCAATGTAAGTGTTAACATGACAAACTCGACGTACACTTTAAAAATATACAATTTTCATCCGTAATGATACAGGGGTTTTCTCGCGATATCATGCAAACAAGCATGTAATATGACTTAAAATGGACCAGGCACTAAATTTAATTTTCTGAAGGCCTGTTAACAATAAAAAGTACAGAATATATATATATATATATATATATATATATATATATATATATATATATATATATATATATATATATATATATATGCATTACGAAAGAAAGGAAAATAAATTACGGTAAATCGACACAGATTGGACGATAAGAAACTCAATTCAGTTACTTCAAATCAATTTCCTTAATTGTATATTTATCGTATTTTTTATATGTCTGTCTCATTATCTATGAGTTTATATTTCTGATCATTATGTGTTGTTCATACCACCTTCTTTCCCACAAGATTTTTTTCCCGTAAGTTATAAACATTCTTATTTCCGCAATGACATAGTACTTTCTCAAGGCAAAGAATAAATACTGTCTGTAAAATCACGACCGATGCATTATGCTTTTACTTGCATGTAGAGACTGAAAATCAGATGAATACATTCTAACCGAAGCACAAACAGCTAACAATATCAACAAACTACGTTTTGGCACCGATTTTTGATTGACTTTTGATTCTTCTTGCCGTCGTATAGGAATATTCTGGATGACACAGCTTCAGTTTAGTGGGCGTGGTTTGTTATTGATCGGAAACTGGCAGACGCTTCTGTTGCTGTTCCGAAAGCTGACTGGTTCACCATGAACCACACTGAACAAATTAATTCAAGTTGCATATTTGATGCTTTGCGACAACTTTTCAGACCAATACAATCACAAGCCTGCTCTGGACTTGAGTTCTTATATCAGGTAAAAATCGCCGATTCATATCAAAGTCTTTAATCGCAAATGAAGCCACTTGTTGAAATGTGAGAATTTAGTTTTAGTTATACGACTTTACACGCTGAAGCGAAGATGAATATTTGACATTTTTGCTACAAAGGGAACTTCAGTACTTATCTACCCCTGTGTGAACGTAAGACTTTTATTTTCAATATGGGATTACATTTCGACAACACGAGCAGTTATAATTTCAACGACAGCGATAGTGGCGAAGCTTTTCCTCCCAGGAGTGTGCATTTCTTATACAAGCTGACCTTGTTGGCCATAATGTTAAGTGTGTTTGCTCTTGTCGGAACTTTTAGCACCCTGCCAGTTCTGATTGTATACTTCAGGAAAAAAGAGACTTTAGCAACGAATACGTTTATCAAGGTGTTAGCAATACTTGACATGATGGTTTGCTCTATGATAATACCGTACACAGTCGTCTTCGAATTTCAGGTAGTGACTTCAGACTTTACATGTAGGACTTTCGAGTTTCTACGTCATTTTGCTATAAGTGCGTCTAACCTAACGTTAGTAGCGATCGCAGTGGAACGTTATTTTGCCGTTTGCAAAATCACAAAGAAGCTTTCTGTTCAGAATGTCAACTGTGGTATATATATTATTTTAAGTTTTAGCGCTTTCTTCGCTGGACCTTCTGTTTTAATATTTGCTGTTGTTGGTGACAACGAATTTGACTACATACTGAAAACAAAATCATTTGTTTCGAACACTGAGAAATTTTGTCGTTTCACGTATTCAATAGTTGGTATAACAACGGCAACTACCTACCAAGTCGTTCAAATGGTAACTTTCTTTCTCACCTTTGCATTAATTGTTGTCCTGTACTCAACAGTGTATTACGTTTTGTGGAAAAGAACGAAAACAAGATGCGCGATGTTTCGTCGAAAATCCTCTTGTCAGACTGCGTCTGGCTGTGGTGTGCATTTCAGTGAACAGGATGGAGGCACAGAACTGGGTAACAGTGTACATGAAGAAAGGGACGCCAACCCTTCCTCCGATAACTCACCAAAATTCATTGACAATAACGAATCTTCATCTGACGTTTCAGAGCTAACTTTCTACATCCGAGAGACAAAAATATCATGCAACAGGGAGGTTGTCGAAAATAACTTTAAAGGATCAAGCAACAACAATAGCAACAACCACAACATCAATAAGGTATTAGTTGTTGAGGGTGAATCTGTATTTAGACGCTTCAAGATCGAATGCACGCCAAAACTGAAACGGAACCAGCGCAAAAATGTAAGCCACAGACGGACCGCAAAGATGCTTTTCTTGTGTAGTGTGATCTATCTAGTAAGCTATCTTCCATTTTGGCTGGACGTTTTTGGATTCACAAACAATATACTTTTGAGATACTTCTTTTTTATGGGAAATGCTTCCAATCCAATTATCTACGGCATTGCAAACGATAAACTGAGACGTTCCTTCTGGGGTCTCCTGCGGGATTGGTACAAAATATACTGCTGCAAAGGAAATCAACTGTCTTGGGACATACGTAATGTTATCCTTCATCATTAGGGTTGGTGCCTTGTCTACAGATATTGAAAAAAAAAAGACGTACTGAGTATTCAAAACTCAAATGTTACAATTTATACAATTAAATATTTTACGCAATATTTCTTTCATCCATTCGGTTTATTTTCAGATGGCTTCTATTAACGTAAAATATAAAACGAAGCGATTTGTGCTGTCAAAACAACTACGTACTCAGCGGGAAAAAATGTAACTATTCCATTGTAATTTTCAATGATCTGTTCTAAAAGACAATGAGTAAGTTTATATGCAGTTGGAAATAGAATAACCCTATTTCTATAATTACACTAACTTCATTTTATCATTACAATCTTCCTGTTCAAATAATTACGCCGTCATGTATTACAATGTTTCAAATTGCAAAGTAAATGTACCTTCTCTTCACCAATATTATTTCTAATGATGTCACCATTTCTAAGTAAAATATACCAATTAATCAATGGGATTGATTATATATATATATATATATATATATATATATATATATATATATATATATATATATATATATAATGTTTCGAAATTTTCGATGTATTTCAATTGTGACAAATATAAAAATATTGTATCTTTATGAAAATTACTGCTTAGTTGAAATATTTCTGGAAACGGTAACGAGGGTAATTTTAACTGTTAGCTACGATATTCGTAGCTGCAATGGCAAAACTAGCATTGTAGTATTTGCAGCGATGTTAAGGGTGTCATGATAAGAATGGAGTTAGAAGTAACGACTGGGGGTAGATTGATGATGATGATGATGATGTTTCAAGGAACGCGGATAAATCGCCAAAAAAGAACCAGCAATATTTTGTATTGGTTTAATATGCATTGTCATGTATGTATGTATGTATGTATGTATGTATGTATGTATGTATGTATGTATGTATCAGCGTTAAAGGTACTTCAGCACAATACAAACTATATGGTGTCAATCAAAAGTAAAGTTATAAAAATTTAAAAATAAAGAATTGCGCAAAAATGTTGGAAGATAAATCCTTACAAATAAACATTAAACATGAAGGCCAACAAGATGAAAGGCAAAGATGTCGAAATTCTGCAAAATCGATATAAAATAAAATATAAAAGTATAAATTCCTTAAGATATATAGTCAAAATTTTTTATATAAACCGTAGTCCCTCATAAAGTCTCAGATCTTCTCAGGTTGTACATACTCATAAAGTTCCTTCATCGAATACACATTGACAAACGACTATTTCACAGGGTTGATGTCGGTACACCCGATAAGAATATGTTCCAATGGCCAGCTATCTAGAGAACAAAGTATCCGTATTCAAATGCTGCTTTTTTAACAGTAAAGGTGTTTATTTTCCTTAATATTTTCGTCACCATTCGAAGAAGTGAAGACTGTATAATATTTGTGAAGGTATACAATGGGAGAAGGCCTTGGTTTGAAGACTAATTCCTTGTCACGTTTGCTAAGCACCCAGCTAAAGTCATGTATAAGCTATAATCTACCTGCCTTGGGAATATTGCCGCGGCCTTGTCTTTTATCTCTAAAGATTTCAGCAGGGTTAGTTTTAAACTCTTACGCAAGGTTACCATGACCAGCCAGAGATCGCAAACTTCAGTCGGCAAAGGCGACCGGCAGTGTCACTTAACAAAGGCTTGCCTTTATCACACCTATATGTTAAGGGTTAGTTCAAGGATCAAAAGGAAAATCCACGGGGTGAACGGGGCGTGTTCGTATCCGTCCCCACGTTGACAGACTGCGAGAGCGACATTGTCCTCTAAGTTTGATTGGGTCGGTCCACAGCGATATCCCATCAAAATTGAGATAGAGGGCGTGATTACAATTCAGACCCGAATAATACCTTCCGAAATCGTAAAAGTAACTTAGTATTCGCCAGGAAGGATTTCAGATCAATAAGGTTTACTCCGAGAAAGAAGCCACTTGTAATCTGGCGGCAGAACTTAGAGGTAGCTTCTAAGGAAAGACAAAACTTCGAAAAGGTCAGTAAGTTATTTGCTAGAATTTGTAGAATATTATGGCATCATAATTGTAATTATTTGTAATATGTACACTTAATTATTAGGATCGTTTAGTATGTAGAATTACCTTTGTAGTGTTTCATTTACATGTGTATTTGAGAAATGGGATTGAGCTTTACGTAGAGAATTATTAGATGCGTGGCGGAATTATGTAGATTGTTAGCTTGTGGTCAGAATTAATTTTATCATTCGCTGTTAGGTTACTTCGTAGTAAACCAGTGCATTTATTAATGCGTTATGTTAGAATTTACACATGCTTGAATTGTGAATTTGAAAACATGGTTGAAGTATGTAAGATTAGTTACTATGGACGTATGCATATATCAGGGCATGGATATTTGAATATTCGCGTACTTTGTATGAGTTGCAAGGTAAAGAAATGCGTCTGATTATTGTGATATTGTTTAGTATAACGGGATTAGGAATATGCACTGATGTGACGGAATTTATTGATGTATGTATAAGAAGTAAGTGATACCCTGCTGTATTATGAGGTTTGTTTCACCACAGAAGAACGTATGGGTATCTCGAAGTGAACGAATGCGTGACCAAAGAAACTGAATAGCCGTTATCTGATGACAGACTGTGTGTAGTGTGAGATGAGAGGGCTAAGGAAAAAGATTGTACCGTCCTTGTGTTTTCACAGGAAGCTTTTTATGGAACAGAGAACTTCCGGTTCCATTGGGTCCCTAGTCTCCAAGAGTTGGAGACGGAATTGAGACTGTAGCCGAGACAGTCGAAGTGGACAGAAGTGTAGTCGTGGGGGAGAAAGTGGAGGAGGAGGAGGAGGAGAAGGAGTCTAGAGAAATTCGAGGACAAGAAGGAATTTGGAGAAAGGTCGGGGAGGAGGAGGAGAAGAAATTGGGAGAAACAGGAGACAGAAGAATACCACAGATGAGTAGAATACAAGGACAGATGGAAATCGATCTCACACTAGTAATCAAGTGATGCAATAGGCTATTAAAGGGACGAGCGGAAGGAGCATAATTGGAAATTTGAATCATTTGATTACTGAATTGTTATTAAATTGTTATTCACTGAATCTCAACCTTTTTTCTATATTTAACCATCTAACTGTCGGCATCGCTGACTGGGGGCTCGGAGTTTTACATCTATCTTTCATTAAATTTATAGATCGCTCCGGTGGCCTAGTGGTTAGAGCGTTCACCTCGGATGCGGGAGGTTGTGGGTTCGATCCCTGGCCGAGTCATACCAAACACTTATAAAAATGGTACTAACAGTTGCCTCGCTTGGCTCTCAGCATTAAAGATGTTAGTGTTAGGACTGGTCAGCCTGGTGTCAGGATAATGTGTCTGGGTGGGACATCATGCTACATGTCTGCGGCATGATGCCCAAGTGCTAGACATCACTATAAACTGCCACACTGCAAAAATCGTAGCGATATGACCGAAAAATTATTAAAGGTACCTTAAAAATCCAAATCACACAAACACACACTCACTAAATTTAAGTTCCAACAAAATAGAGCCTGGGGAGAACTTCTATAATAGTTTAAATACAATATTGAGAGCACCCCACCCCAACCATATAGTTCGTCACATTGCTCATACTCCTTTAATCTTGCATGGTTGCTCTGGTGTTCCATGCGCTTCTCCAGTCCATAATTCCGTATCTCATATCCAGACTTGAACCATTTTTATATTTTCATTGTCATCCGCGGCTAGACACTCTTCGATGCACCGAAACCTATATAAATTCCACTTTGTTTTGGATTTAATTTGCACTATGTAGCTAAATATCATTGGGAAAGAATAGAAAACAAACGTATGTACTAAATGCAAAAACACATGTTTGTTTTTTTTCCATGTCGGTGTTAAAAATACTCCTTTGATATATGAATGCTTATCCGCCAAGCGCCTTCGACGTATCAAAATCATTCTACCTGCCGACTCGTAACAAAACAAGCAATTAGTTTTGTGAATGTGTCGCGAGGGTCACAGATTTAGATAGGATCCTTTTCCAATGAAGTGTCTTAGATTACCCGTACTTGGTTGTTATTTTTCTTGTTTCCTTTCTTTTTCTTCAATTAACAGTTCCATAATAATTCATGTTTTTCAATATTATTGAGGTCTCTCATTTTACAAACCAACAGAAAAGCAGCTTAATCAAAGATCACGTGATTTCTTAGTGTTGCATCAGACAGGTTTACTTCTGGTGGACTTCGGCCAACAATT
Source organism: Megalonaias nervosa (assembly GCA_016617855.1). NCBI lineage: Eukaryota > Metazoa > Mollusca > Bivalvia > Unionida > Unionidae > Megalonaias > Megalonaias nervosa. Next base: position 8,715 of record JAECUM010058781.1, on the reverse strand, counting down.
TTACTTAAGTGTAGAGAATTTATTCATTTTTGAGCCGTGAAAAGTGAAAAAAGTATTGGCCGAATGTATCTCAAAGCTGAGACCTAAATAGTCATTTTTAGTGGCAATACTTTTAGTTGTGCTACGAATTTATTAATTTCTGTTATTGATTTAGAACATTTTAAAAGGCAGACGCGCTTGAGCCGATCTAAACGCAAACAGTGAAATTCCTAATTCCTCAGAGAAAAGAACAAGGAACTCCGCTGTGTCTTCAAAATTACTCACGGGAGATCAATACAAGAAGTATGTTATCAGCAGATGAAATGAATTAAAATATTCATATACGTGCGAAATAGTCTAAAAATTAAAATTTTTATGGTTTGAATAATATTCGTGTTGCTGCTGCACTTAAACCATCTTGGATCTTAGATGTTTGGTCAATTGAAATGAAGTTTAAGAAACGTGACGAATAACGTGTATCGCTTGCCAGCACATAAATTTCATTTTAAATGATTACAAATGTAATACATTATTTTCTTTATTGAACCTTACTTTTGAAAGAATTTGCCAAGTTCAAGGATAAAACAGAAATTAACGATATTTCTAGTAAATCTAGCTCTGTTGTGGTAAATTTATCGAACTTTTCTTGAAAAATTCTTTGCTAGAATAACAGAAAGGCGTTTCAAAACGAGGCTGTCCCCGGGGTCAAACGGTCTGCGCAGGCACTGATGTTGCTTATGACATTATCTGGGAGCAGTTGAGAAATGACTTTGAAATACATTTGGATGAATCAGTGGTTACGCATTTGACGTCTTTTCCCCCACAGTTAAGTCATAGGATTTTGTGGTATGACCAGGTTTTATAAGTGATGTGTATGGAAAGAAATATACGCCTTTATCAACTCAAAAAACACAACAGTCATGTGATAAATAAACGATCTTATACGAGTATTCATTTCAAATAAAAAGCGAATAATTTCGATCTTTTACAAGTCGTTGTATGAGCACAATTGTATTATTATATTTATCACATGGCGAAAAATATAGATTTTATCCTAAGAAACCGCAGAATAACCGCGGTAACTACACTTTTGCCGTACCTAACGTATTTTGTGGTGTCATCTTGTGTTATAAAACATGTTACCTATAGAATAAATGTGGACATATTAACCTTAATAACTCAATAATCATAAGATATATCTGACTATTTACTTACAACTTAATGCTATCTATCTGTCTATCTACCTACATACCTACCTACCTATCGATCTATCTCTCTACCTTCATACTTACCTTCCTACCTATCTACCTATCTATTTACCTACCTACCTACCTATCTACCTTCATACCTACCTACCTATCTACCTACCTACATTCCTACCTATCAACCTATCTATCTATCTATGATCACCACCCTTTCCTTGTTGGTGATCATTTTACAGAAGTCATAAATTTGCTGGTGAAGTTAAAGACAAGTCAACTATTGTGTATGTACATGATCATGTGCAAACAATGAAGTGATGTCATACTTCATAAATCATGGCGATAGGTACTCATAGTGGGGTTTTTTGTGTGTGAATGATGCGCCAGCGTTGTACCAAGGTTTCGTATTTTTTTTTAATAAATAAAGATATGGGATTAAGATTGCAGTAGACAAATGACGACGTACAGTTATACTTTGAAATTTGTGCCACGAATAGAGAGGCCGTAAAATATTTTTTCCAGCTAATTAGCCTGTTTATTGAAGTTTAGAAATGCTAGTTCTGTCCCATTTGTAAATTTATGAGAACAAATCGATATTAAAGTGCTGAGTGAGTGGTTATTTTTTTAAAAAGCTACGGGGATCGGATTTCTGTTCTTCCTCATTACTGCGTAAGAACAAAGCATAAATTGAAAAGAAAATAGCTGAATTGTCTTGTATCAACATAATGACAATGATATATTGTGATAAATTCAACAGTTTTCAGAGGCGTGATTATGCCATGAGTTTCACATAAAAGAAACAATCCTGGTATGAAAAAATCATGTGTATTTGTTTAAAAGCTTTTATGGCATGAAAGCGTGGTGAATGCTAGTTGCTTTACAAAATAATACAAAAGGTACCAAAAATGTGGATTAAAAAGAAGATATAATGCAATGTTTTAGAAATGGTGTGTGTGTGTGTGTGTGTGTGTGTGTGTGTGTGTGTGTGATTTGGATTTTAAACGTAGCTTTAAAAAATTTTCAGTCATATCGCTACGATGTCTGCAGAGTGACAGTTTATAGTGATGCATACCACTGGGGGCATCATGCCGTAGATATGTAGCATGATGTCCCACCCAGTCACATTATCCTGACACCAGGCTGACCAGTCCTAAGACTAACCTCTTAATGCTGAACGCCTATCGAGGCAGTTGTTAGTACCATTTTTATAAGTCTTTGATATGACTCAGCCGGGATTTGAAACCGTGACCTCCCGCATCCGAGGCGGATCCTCTAACCGCTAGGCCACCAGAGCGGTTTATAAATGATGAAAATTTACAGAATACATTGAATGGCGATAGACAAGAGATAAGCACCATCAATCCTGGCAGCAAGAATTTAAAATAATGCAGTATGAGGATGGAATATATTACTTATTTAATGTGTGTAAATATAGAAAGAGGATGTCGTCTTTACTCAAGTTAATACCAGATATATTTCATCGTGTGGTACAAAAAAAAAAAACGTGATATTTTTTAACGCGTGGCGACGCCATGAGTTAAAATATATCGTTATTGGAACCACAAGATGAAATATATCTGGTATTTACATAAGAAAAGACAATTTTCTTTATATTGTATACCAAACTTTCTCCAGAATCGAAGCTTGGAAAATAAAACTCACTCTTCAGCACAACACACCACCCCATCCCTTTTCGTAAATTCACCTGACTTTCGTAAGCTAATAATATAAATATCGATGACTCAAGAAAGCGGTAGGATTGGGGTGACCTAATCCGTCAAAGTAAATTCCATTTGTGACTTATTTTTGTAAACATTTTGACTCTATCTGAAAACAATGCAAGTCTGATTCGGCGGTGCATCACAGCGGGTTGATGGTTGTGGTCAAGGAAGTAAGGGAAACGGCGTCTGGTTAAATTTCTTCATCAAAAATTAATTTCCGTGTCTGAAATGTAAGGTAGTTTTTATTTATTTGTTATCGCTCGCAAAGTAGTCGTTTTTGTTGTTGTAGGTACAACGGTTGTAGGCACACACAATCAAGCGTTGAATGACATGATGGGAAATCTTCAATTTGAAAATTATTACGCCAACAAGTTTCTATATTTCACACTCAAGTATATAATCAGTGGCGTTACTAGGGTTGGTGTCACCCAGTGCGGTAACTCATGGTGTCCCCCCCCACCCCCCATGGACCTCCTTCCTGCATGGACGCCCGCAGCATGGGTTAAGGGGGGTCACGTGACCCCCCCAAATCATACTGCAAATATATATATATATATATATATATATATATATATATATATATATATATATATATATATATATATATATATATATAAATTCCGACAAGTTTAATCATGCAAATGAAGTTGAAAATATGTCACAAGATTCTGTTCAAAACGCTTAATAAATATTAGCTTTAGTTTTAGACTGCTACTTAGGGGGCTCTCACCAGTTATTATGAACTTTTGAGAGAGTGACGTAAGGTGAAGTTGTTTGCATTTAAAAGATGCACAGTGGAGAGAATGTTGGAATACCGCTATGCTACTTTGATGTAATGTGGCTGACATTTCTTTGGATGTTGTACTTTTGGAAATTGTAAATGATCTTAGCACACTGCTAAGTAAAATGACTGCTCCCTTGTGTTCCAAAAATCAGCCTGAATTTGTCTAAAGTACACTATCCTTAGTACCTATTAAAATAGGGAAAAGGAATTTTAACAGACTAGACAATACCAGTTTCTGAAAGTGTAATGAATGAATTACCAAATATGTAAAATGTAAAAAAAGTTATCGGCTCTTTTTTTTTTTTTACAATTTACCTCTGAAGTTCAGGAAGTGAAAATGACCAAGTGGAGCTAGCACGCTTTTGAAAGGTGCACATCTGGAGTAAGGCCAAGCTGTATACTCTATAGCCCATATTACACCCATCAATAATACACCAAAATAAGGGGAATAAAAAGGTTCTTTGAACAATACCTAAGATATACAAGGTCTTTTTTAAAAAGACAGTATAACTAGTGAGGAAACCCGGGGATATTATTTTTCTTTAAAATTCTAACCCTATGCAAAATATGAAACTGTAGAGCGCCACCTTATACTTACTCTCCCGGCCGTGACTGACTGCCCCCCCCCCCGAAAATCATGCCCCCCCTGCACAAAGTCCTGACCCCCCCCCCCGTAAAAAATCCTGCGGGCGCCCATGCCTTCCTGCACAAAAATTCAAAAATTTTTATAAACAATCATGTGCGGTAACTCATTGTGTCACCCTCATGGACCTCCTTCCTGCACAAAAATTAAAAAGTTTTTATAGACAGTCATTTTGGTGTCACCTCCTCTGATGGTGTCACCCGGTGCGGTCCGCACCCCCAGCACCCGCCTAGTGACGCCACTATATATAATATAAGTATATGATAAAAAAAAAAGGCTGGAGTTGGCAAGATGTACAACACAGCTCGAAGATCTGATACAATTTCCAACGTAAACCTATAACTTTCCGACGAAGACTGAGATGGAATTCATGGAAGGAAAAATTCAAATAAAAACTGTTTACATGAAGTGGCAGTCTTTGAATCAACCAGATGAATGTCAAAATTTTACACAAATATGAAAATCATTTTCCTAAGTTTGAAATGATTCAAGAAACGTTTCAAATTGCAGAAAGTTAAACTTAACAAAATTATATATATATATATATATAGGAGGAAATAAAAACTACGGGTTCCTAAAAGATAATGATTTTACAGACTATCAAATGCGCAAAATAACGGCACATTAGAAACTAAAAGAGTTAAAATGGCACATCATGAGAATTTTTATCCCTCACAAAGCTAGAAGGAAATAAAATACATCCAAACACAGCGCATTTACACAGTGAAATGGAGCGCTTGAAGAACGTAATGAAGCACTACAATCTAGAGAATACACTAGTACGTTATAAATTACATCGCTAATGAAATGCATATAATGACAACATTGAAAACAATGAAGTTGATTCCAACAACGTCATTAAAACGCTGAACAAAATGAAAGACTAGAAATGGTCTAATTGACTTTGAGCAAATGCATGGAAATACATATCGCATCGATGTTCATATGATCATGAGGACATTTAGACTTCCTTAAAAATTCGTTCAGTGAAGTTACTGCAGGGATTCACACAATTCATTCAATGAAGTTACTGCAGGGATTCGGCTCTTTTCAATTATGTGTTCATTTCTTATTATTATTTTAGCTCGTCCATAAAACCTGCAATCATAGTGCATTACCAGAAAATGAACCAGACTCAGTTTGGATGGGAATACTTTGTACAGTATGGATGAAACACAAATATGTAAATCTTGCATAGTGTGTATGAATGAAACTAAAACATGTATACCTTTCATGGTGTGTGTGTGAATGAAACTAAAACATCTGAACCTTGCATAGCGAGTATGAATGAAATTAAAACATGTGAACCTTGCATAGTGTGTGTGAATGAAACTCAGACATGTATACCATGCATAGTGTGTATATATGAAACTAAAACATATAAACCTTGCATAATGTGTATATATGAAACTAAAACATGTAAACCTTGCATAGTGTGTACGAATGAAACTAAAACATGTGAACCTCGCATAGTGTGTGTATATGAAACTAAAACATGTAAACTTTGCATAGTGTGTACGAATGAAATTAAAACTTGAACCTTGCATAGTGTGTATGAATGAAATTAAAACGTGAAATTTGCATAGTGTATATGGATCAAACTCTAACATGTAAACCTGCATAGAGTTTGTATGTTCAGGTTTTAGAAAATTTTCATTTATTGGTAACTGAAATTAAACCATTAAATTATACAATCATTTTTATCGGAGGCGTTGTCCGGAACGTTGTTACACATATAGAACGAATAACAGTTGTAAAATATTACAAATGCGACAGCGAAAAACTGGTAGAGAAAATGGAACAATGAAATACAAAATAACAGAGATTCAAAGATTGTGTAAACAAACCTGCATTAGTTTTGTATTAAAATGAAGGAAATTAACAGATTGGAGAGAAAAATAAACACAGTATTACACGGGATTGTGGAAAACGGTAAATAAAGCATCAGCATATTTGAACAAGAACAACATGTTCCACAGAATCTGTATAAGTAAACATTGTTCAATACGCAAATTCTTAACAAAGCAAAAACTTTATCTTAGATAAATGAACTCCAGATTAAAACATTAAAAAGAAAAAGAAGAAAAAATAAAAATAGTAGGTTAATCAATGTGCTCTTTACCGAAACTTAATCTAATGGACTGAATTGGTCAGGTAACCCTAACACAGTTAGCGGCAGAACTGCTCACAACTTCAGTGCTTATCATGTCAAACGAATATAACCTGATAAAAATGTACCATACTGAAACTCATTTTGGCTGATATAAATCATCCAACGAGAGCTACATTTTAAACGTTGTGATGACTCAATGAAAGTTATAGATCATAGTCTGATATGTAATTTTGGCAGTACCTACTAAACTGACCAGCGCGGATGTCAAGATCTGGTTGTGGAATGTTTTTAATTTTGGGACAGGCAAAATATACCAGAGATTGTAAAAACTGTATGGAAATTTCGTATTGTTTTATCAGATGCGAAAACCGCTATTCGTGAGTAAATTACCTTTACTCGATGACGATGCATTGAAATCAAGTAACATCATCATATATTCGAAACAATTTAATTCAATCTGCATCTTTAGCAGAATTCCACCACATCATGACTAGAGATACATGAAGAGAAACTACAGATGCTTGGGAGATACTGGGCCAGCAGAAAATAAAACTATACACCAAGGCTTTGGGAAGACTACACATGCTGTTGTGTTCACTGCTTACAAATGTAAATATGGATCGCAATGCTGAATACTGAAGGACATGGTCAGCTGATGCACTAAATTATCTGACAGATAAGGAAAAGCTAAAAGGTTTGACATACCTCTTTCTTCAGTATACTAATGGTCCGATAGATGAAGACATTGCAAGGTTAAATCAAAATATTAGGTGCAAATTAGAGGACCTGTTACACATTATGTTTCGACATCACCAGATAATGTTAAAACCCTAAAGGAGCTATTGCGACACAAATGGAAAGATCATGGTAAATTCCAGCAAAGTATACCAGATTCTAATGTTAAATTGGACTATGTATCTGGTAGTGACGGTATTCTTTTTCTAGAGTGAAACGGTAAATAAAATGAGGAATATTGTAGGATACAACAACAGTTTGCATAGATCAAATGACTCGTTTAAACTTGGGTGAAACTCTAAAATCTATACTGAAGTGCTACAAAGAGGTATTCCAAAGGCTGGGAGAGGGTGTCTGACTGTACGAATGTTACGAATCTATGGTCTTGAACTCAGTTCCAAGCAAACATTTACATACAAGTTAATAATGATCTTAAAAAGTAATCTGCAATCATAGACAAAAAGTAGCTATGTAATATGTTGTTTACAGAATGACCCTTACAATCTATAATCACGGAGAAAAGCCAACACATACTACAAATTAAAAACCTAACAATAGTAGAGGTAAAAAAGTGGACAAAGAAAGGTAAAAGTTATGTAAAGAAAAAGAATTGTGTCGACGATGAAATTTGCTCGAAATACATCGCCTTCGGCAACAATGCTCTAATTGACATGTCTGCGAGTATAATTTAATTCTCGAACGTTTACAGAAATAAATCAGATTCTCGTACGTACGGTTATTTAGAATCGCCAAAAAATATTAACCATGAAACACTATAATTTATTTTGATACCCATGGTTGCCAGAGTTACCGTGGACTTCCCTCTTAATTTTCGTCGGGATCCATCACTCCGGTGGCCTAGTGGTTAAATCATCCGCCTCGGATGCGGGAGGTCGATGGTTCGAACACCGGCCGAGTCATACCAAAGATTTATAAAAATGGTACTAACAGCTGTTTCGCTAGACGCTCAGCATTAAGAGGGTAATGTTAGGACTGGTGGGCCTGGTGTCAGGATTATGTGACTGGGTGGGACATCATGCTGTACGTCTGCGGCATGATGCCCCAGTGCTAGACATCACTACAAACTGCCACACTGCAGCCATCGTAGCGATATAACTGAAAAATTGTTAAAGCTACGTTAAAAATCCAAATCACACACACACACACACACACACACACACACACACACACACACACACACACACACACACTCCTGAATACTTTGTTTATACGATTGATCAAAAATGCAAATAAGAGACAAACTAATGGCAAGTAAAATATCATTTTCAGCAAGGAAACAAACAATTTGTTCATCACTCTTTAACAAACAACCTGTCACAATACCAGTAAGTACAGATAATGTTTTACTGCTCTTTCAGATAAAATCGAGAAATAATCTGTTATACTTTTTAATGAGTAAATCATTTTAAAAAGAATTAACACGCATATGAAGTTAGGAAATAATTTATGTATCTGTACATGCACCCTCATAGTATCTAATTATCTCTCCTCATAGTATCTAATTATCTCTCTCTCTC
>JAECUM010058775.1:0-13642 GCA_016617855.1 Megalonaias nervosa | reverse complement strand
ATATATATATATATATATATATATATATATATATATATATATATATATATATATATGAGAGAGAGACAGAGTCAGAGAGAGAGAGAGACAGACAGACAGACAGACAGATAAAACCTAAGTGTGTATTTCAATTACAGAATTAGTGATATCCTTACTTCAGGACAGACAATTGAATGACATAATTTGAATGTTCTTTGATTGTTCCAACCCTTGTTTCAATCCTGTCAATACGTTTCTGAAAATTCAAGAACGAATGATTTCGTCTTCAAACAGTGACAAAGTTGTCCCGTGCCGACAAAGACATTGTTTCAATTTGCACATCATTGCTTCGGTAGATTTTATGATTTCGAGTGTAGTCATATCACGTTTCGTTTTTGTAAATGGTTGTCTGTTAATTAACTTGCACATCATTTCTGTTAGCATACAATCTTGTCCGATGGTTACCTTTTTACCATGTACCTTCTCTGATTACACGTACTTTACTATATACTATACTATATTCTCGGATTACAAGTACTTTACTATATACTATACTATATTCTCTGATTACAAGTACTGTACTAATATACCATACTATATTCTCTGATTCTCTGTACTATACTAATATACCAGACTATATTCTCTGATTACAAGTTCTATACTATATTCTCTGATTACAAGTACTATACTATATACTCTGATTACAAGTACTATGCTATATTCTCTGATTACAAATACTATGCTATATTCTTTGATTGGAAGTACTATACTGTTTTCTCTGAGCTTTTAAGAACTTTCTTAATATTACTTTTTTTCTAATGCTTTTCATTTGTATGAGAGAGAGATAGAGAGACAGAGACAGACAGACAGACGGACAGAGAGACAGAGACAAACAGACAGTGAGAGAGAGAGAGAGGTCATAAGGCCATGTCTGCTGAATATTTGTCCAGATTTCTTTTAAAGTAGAGTAAGTTATATATTCCATTTAACCCATACATTCACTCTTCAAATTTTATTCACTTGAATTTTGTTTCCTCAGTTTTCACTTTTATTGTTAAGCACAGATGAAAATCCAATACATGTTCAAAATTTACCTCAGAACAAAAGTAGTTTTCTGTTTTAATGGGTCATTTGGTTTAATAGGTCATTGTAATAGTTCAGAGTAGTACTAACAGACTTATATTATCCGACCTGTTCATATGAAAGTTATCTTACGACAGTTTTTTTTTTTATTCTTTTGTTTGATAGATTAAGATGTAATGGCCGAAACATAGTTTTTAACTACCTTTGCTAATTTCAAGATCGACTGACATTACAAAGGTATCTCTCTTGTTATCTATTTCTAAAACGGTAAACGTTGAAAAGAATGAAAGCGCATAAAGTACATTGAGACGTGATTACGTTCTTGCTACGTTTGTGCGACGAAAAAATGTACATGTACACCAGTCATAATTTTGAAAGGTACCTCTTCGTCTTTCCTTTTTAGGTACTAATTATTCTTGCAAATTAAGAAGAGTTTTATTTGAAGTGATGTACTGTGTCTCGTAAGATAACAAAAAAAATATAAAACCTCGTTAAAACGACCCACGGAACACTTGATATCCGAACATTTTTTTTTTTATGGGAAGAAGATGTATATTTTTCATCGGAGCCATTTTTACTGTTAGAATACATAGGATATCTTTAAAAGTGATGAATACAAAAGTATCTTGATGAAAGGGTTTTCACTGTTAAATGAATAATGATAATGATCCATCATTTTCAAATAAACAAAAAAAAAACAACATATTAAAATATCAAATTTTGTCCACTGAGGGTTGATAATATAAAGTAAGGTCATTTGTTTGGTAAATATGTTTCTGTGACATTTTCATCTTGTTGACGAACTGTTGGCAGGTAACCTAATTTCTGATTGGTTGGCTGTTAGCAGTAGAGAGTGGGTAGATTATTCAGATCTAAGTATTCTGTGCATTTAATTTGTTTTGCTTTGCTTTTATTTATGTTTGAGAGACTCCATTTCTGTAGTATAAAATTTGCATACAAGAGTTTCCACTCAGTCAATTAATGGATATTTTTTTTAAATTTGCTTTCACCTTTTTCAGTATTCATAAAGTCACAAATCTTGGAAATCGATTACACACTGCATATATACCGAACGAAAGCCAAGTATCTGTAGTGCGTAGGCTTTCTGACTTTATTAATCTTGTGAAACATAATATTCAATTGTTATAGTTGTGCATATGTGGAATAGTTTGATGTAATAACAGTCTTGATGTAAAACAGCGACATAATTCAAAGCGTCTTTAAACGAATACACAGTAATTTCAAAAGCAGTTACTTATTCGTAAAGTTTATTAGCAACTTATATTTCCAACGAAAAATTAAAATAAATAAATCATCACAAATTATAACAGAAGCTGATTATACAAAGTGACATTTAAGATAGGAATAATTAATTCTTTTACTCACTATCTTCTACAAAAAAAAACAAGATAATTTCAAAACCATTATGAGGGTCCTAAGTTCATTTCCAAATCATTATAACATGTCACCAAAGTTCGGTCCTTTAATAATAATAATAATGAGGACTTTGCATAGTGCCTAATCTTTAGAAGCTCTAAGCGCTTAACAACATTTGACAACACTTAAAAAAACGTATATAATGATATGATTACAAAAATAAAAACAAACACCACGAAATTAGAAAACAGAAAACATGCTGTAAATATTTAAGGTAAGGAAACATTAAGTCTTTAAGTCTGTTCTTGCAGTTGAAATAGATGAGTTTTAAGAGCGCTCTAGAAAGAGATCACTGTGTCTTTAAGTTCAGTGGGCAATTCGTTCCACGTTGCTGGGCCCTGGTATGCAAAAGAACGTTGTACGTTTGATTTCATTTTCATAGTGGGAATAATGAGAATACGAGTGTCAGAAGAGGAGCGTAAGTATCTTGGTATGTACACATGGGTGAGGTCAGATAGGTATGTTGGACTGGAGCCCGTCGGTGAAACGTAGCTCTGAGAACAAATTGTGTGTTTAATTCTGGATCGAATGTAGGGTACAGTGTAGGGTACAGAGCAGGGGGGAAGTGTGCTCTGATCGTGGTACTCTAAGGATGATCCCAGCAGCTGTGTTTTGAACTTTTTGAAGTTTCTGGAGTAGATGTTGAGACGAACCAGACAGAATTGAGTTACAATAGTCCAGTCTTGAAAGTAGTAAGGAACACACAAGTGTTTTAGTGGCATCAACTGAAAGATACTTGCGAATGGAACTCACCAGTAGAGAACAGTAGGGGCAGTAGAGAAAAAGGAAAGATGGAGAAAATTGGTTGTAAAGTCAACTGTGGTGCCCCAACAACCTCTTAGGTTAAGGGATTGATGATGATGATGATGATGATGAAGATCATGATGATGATGATGATGATGATGATGATGTCCTACACTGTGAATCAGTGTGAGACATTATACAGTTTCGTTTAAAACCATTGTATCTTATTTCCCCATCTTTCATAGTGTTATAATCAGACTTTTATAAAAACATACATACATACATACATACATACATACATACATACTGTTACATTCGGATTCAAAGGACACAAACACCAAGTAAGGGTCTTACAACTTTATGTAAAATAAAGCTAAAATCTTCACAAAAACTAAAAATCAGTACCGAGCCCAGCTGCTTAACTGCTTGCACTCCAACTCTGCTCTTGTTTTAGAAAGAGTTAGAGAAAAGGGATTTAATTAATTTAACATTTGTGTTCGGAACGCCAGAGCTGTCTTAAGATGATAATTTTTATTATATGATGTGCAAACCTCGTTATATTCTGATCCTTTGTCCCTTGTATGATGTGCAAACATCGTTATATGCGGTGCCTTCGTCCTTATATGATGTACAAACTTCTCTATATGCGGTGCTTTAGTCCTTATATGTTGTGCAAACTTCTTTATAATGATGAACAAAGACAGAATATAAAAAGTTTTCATTTTCACATCATATAAAGACGAAGATACCGCCTATAAAGAAATCTGCACATCATTATAAAGACGAAGGTACCACATATAAAGAAATCTGCACATCATTATAAAGACGAAGGTACCGCATATAAAGAAATCTGCACATCATTATAAAGACGAAGGTACCGCATATAAAGAAATCTACACATCATATAAGGACGAAAGCAAACTATATTCTATCTTCTGATCACACTTTCTATTGAATGATAAAGCAAGGCAATTTTCTGTTGCGCAACTCCGAAAGCGATAATGATTTGTTTTTAAGCAAGCAAAACATTATATATTATTTTAATCATAATCTTATGGTTTCCACTACTTGTTCGGGTACTGTTTAGAGTAGATGTTGACAGTATAGATTAGAACGGATGTTAAAACAGAGGAATGGTAATGTGTCAAACATAATAGTAATGATAAACAATGGCACGAGTGCAAAGATGAATGCGAAGGACACAACGAAAAGTATTACTGCCGTTTTGTGGTGTCGTTTACTAACAATAGGCGTATATCCGGTTGAATGCGGTTTAACGCCATTTTTCAGCACAATATAGGCTATACATGGCAGCCAGTATCAATGGTTGACGAAGAACCTGGAAAGATCGCTGAAAAGAACCATGACCCACGAGAAGCTACTGGCAAGCTTTCTCACGTACCCACACTGGCCGAGTTCGAGACTCGAACACACGCAGACGGAGGTAAGATGGCAGTGATCCGTAACGGTAAGACTACTCGGCCACTCGGGGCCCCACGACGAGTGAGTAACGGATATCATCGAGTGGGTGAAATAATAAGTATTTTAAATTGTGACTCCATCCACCCAACGCGCACTGTCAATGCTTAATAATCTGACGAAGCATTATAAGTTGACAGAAAGTGAGTGTAAATTGGTTCTAGTTTCTGTAAAAGCCACCCACCAGGGAAGGGGTGGGTGGATAGCAGTTTATGATCTTGATGGGTTCAATAGAAGGAGAGCAGTCAATACGTGATGACTGAGAGGCCAAGCTAATGTTATTGATCTTATTGATGGGAATCTCCAGATCCCATGCCTGTCCGCTCCTTAATGTTGTGTACAACATGTAACAATAAAATATATAGAAATATGCCTGCATTATTGAAACAGTTTCGGATCAATGTGTTTTAATGCGTAGGGAGTAGGCTGCTAGTTTTTGGACATACTTAATCTTTGAGAAAGATATCTGACACTCGAGTGTAAAATGCGCCTATTGGGGGCACTAGGGATGATTAACATGAGGGTACACTTGGGGGCAACAAAGGGAAATTAGAATAGAGAAGAACTTGGATCAATACGGAACATCCTATGGAAAAGTTATCCACAGGTTTAACATGACAAAAGTGTTTATAGGTCAATAACGAGAAGGATAATGGTACAGTTCGAACACATATACAATTCAGCACCTACAATCCACAATCTTGTTTTACAGCAATCTTGGACACCACAGATACAAGCTAACCAACTTTTCGTCTAGTGCTCACACACCATCCGATTAAAGAAGAAGGGGTCAAACAAAAATGTAATCCAAGAAACATATTATCCAATACACCATCCAACAATCGATGCACACTATCCAAAATCTTTTCTCCATCATTTAATGGTGTGGGTATATGAGTGCACGCGTGTTTATAAAAAATCAAGACAAGCAACGATAGATGGTCAGACTGGCGAATTCTCCGTTGTGTATCTGTTGGAAACTATCCCTTTGATTCGACCGTACAAAAATATAACCCAAACCGATAGAAAAGGGGATGGTAAGCAAGAAAGTAGTAAGTCATTTTGCTATTACTATTGCGGCATTAAAAGAGGAAGGAAAGATCAAAATGGGGTTACCTTTCTATGAGTTTATGGAGATAACGATAAATTCTATAAATATTTATTCATTGGCAATTATTTGTGTCATTCATCATTTTTTAAAACAGCATTGTTATAATTAATGTCAAATGACAGCAGTAATATTTTATTGTATGTTCCAAATGTTAAGATGTTTAACTGTACACGCCTTGAGGTATCACAAGTTCCCATAACAGAGATGTTAAAATAGCAACAAAAAACTTTTGTTCAGTCGCAGTATTAAAATCAACAGAGAAAATAGGTTGAACATTGTTACGCTTTTTCTCCCCTAAATGCCTGATTTAGCTCTACCATTGTAGAGTATGGAATAGCTTGGCTTATACTCAATTTATTCAAAGCAGAGTGTACTTTCTTTTTTCTTCTTCTGAAACCGGTAGATCAAATGCTAGAAATTTTAATCGTGACACATTGCAGCGCCATAATAGGACTACTCAAGGATTCATATCATCTATTAGTACTAATATTAATACCTTTACTTCAAGGACGATGTACTAATGATGAGCCTATGTGTATCAACGATGCCAATGAGTGCCGCATTATTTTGTTATAAGGTACTGTGGCAAAATAATACATATACTCTAGCGTTTTTACCATTGCACTGCAGACATGCAAGAATGTGAATTTGGAATCCTGCATTGCGTGTTTAGATTTTTTCTTGCCAGGTTATTGGTTCGCGTTTTGAAACTGATATAAAATATTTCTCAAATAGTCATTTTGACATGTGCACACTCACATAGGTTTAAAGATGGAATACACAGCTTTTTTAAAACTTGTGAATTTTGGGGTCTCCGTGAAGTGAAGATTTCAGGTAATGTCGCAGGCATGCATATACCGAAAAAATGGCAAAGATCAAAATATAAATTTCTCTTGTGGCACATGTAAGGTTTAGAGTCTCTCCAAGTTTCAAATCTAAAGTCATGGCCTTCTATTGCAGGAAGACATTTCTACTTTGGAAAATGTTCCCATTATCACAAAAAGAGACAGATATAACGGTGTGACAAATCTTGTAGCACACCTGCTCTGTCTTATACTTACATTTCATACACGTTTCAAAGTCACAGCCGTTCTAGCATAGAGTTTAAAAGAATAAAATGAAATCTCACATCTTTCCAACAATCCATCTTTCCAAAAGATGGTAACACTCTATCCATTCCTGGTTTCCCATGATTAAATGGTGCGTGTGTTTGTGTGCGTTTGTGTTTAAAGTATAAAAAAGATCAAGACAAAAACAAGCGCGTATGTTTACTTTTTGGTGTATTTTCTTTTTGAAATCACAATAAGCATATCACAACAAATCATGAAAATCGATTTTCTTCTTCTGTTACTGTTTATCTCTCCATTTGAATATCCTCAATGGCTTGGGTTCTTCTGTTTCTTCCCGTGGTCTAGGTTTCTTGACAGGAATGTCTATTTTTTTTACAGGAATGTGTTCTGCATCTGGCTTCTCCTCTTCCGCCTCTTACTTCTTTTGTTTGTTCTTTGCTTTGTTAGTGAGTAGTCCCGTGTCTTCTATGAACAGTTGAAAGATTCACTAAATTTCTGATCGTAGCAGGAGTGTGTTGTGCCAAATCTTTGACCAGAATGGTATGTTATGTTGATTTTTCCAAACTGACCATTTTGAAAGCGGGGTGTATACTCTTTCGCAACAAGGAGGCTGAACAGACCAAACATTCAAGATCTTATCTTGTCAAAATAAGGTTTATAATAAAATTGCGCTACAAGGCAAAGGAGGCTGAAGGGGAAGTTGTACAGACAACTTTTTATATGGTTCGTATAAATAACGCTTAACGCTTATAACAAGATCAGGAAAGTGCTTGCGAAAAAGTTTGCAAAAAACTGCGAATCGATGATTTTAAAATCCGATCCTTCTGGGTCCAGGGGTAAAAAGAAACGTAGTAGCAACTTTGACTGGTTGCTCAACCAAAGATTTTCTCAAGACCAATCGTGTTATTAGATCGTGTTAATTAAGTGTAATACATCCATGCGGTTCTTACTGAGCATGTGAAAAGAACTTTTTAAACTGACATATGATCATATCACCGGGGAACCAAGTCTGATGAATATTTCGCAGTGTATGTGTATCAACGCCGTGAAAGATAGCCAAAAGATTACAGTTAACTCGGATCACTTTTGGGATTTGAGTGTATCGCTGCGTAGCTTAAATGACATCTGTATTTAGCCTTCCTTGTGAAAATATTTAGGCTGGATTTTTTTTGTTGAACATGATACCATCGTAACCACAAGATTAATACTACCATCAATATCTTTGATGAGGGAGAATCATCGATACTAGTAATTAATTCAACAGCATCTGCTTCTGCTGAACGCTAGCGTTCCAGGGAATCCTTTGCAGTTTCATTGAATTCCTTGACGATATCATAATATCGCTGGCCGTCGGCAGATTGGTCCACTAATTAAAGTTTGCCCCATTTGAGCCATCTTATTATCAGGTCCAGTAACAACTAACCCAGATCCAGACGAGCCAATGATAATGACACGAATAGAGTTTAGTAATGCTGGATGACGCTTGACTGGTTCTTCTTTTCTTGTCCATGAAAAGGCAATTCAGTTCATGTTATAGAACAATTGGATGTATAATCATGAGTTTATATTGCGTTCGATGCAAGACAATCACTACAGCAGTGGATTAAAACCAATAATCGTCGACGGGCTCTTAAATGGAATTGCGTGAAATGCTGCATAAAACAATACAAATTTGTGTCTTCAGCGATTCACGAATCGCCAACGGCGTCTCGCGAGACTCCAAAAGATGGCAAACGAAGTTCATCAGGCAGATATTTTGTTTTATCTCATGACACTATTATGCGTTGAAGGTTGTCGACGTTGCGAGTAGATACAAAGAAGCGGACCATTATCAACTTAAACAGCAAATGAAGTTGCAACCGCGTTTAAACGACTTTATCGGCATGGACCTTTGTGATGGCCACAGTTGCTACAGGTTGATCCTGGTAAAGAATTTCTTGGTGCAGTATCATCGTTAATGTGTGTGAGTATAATGTGAAAATCAGTCGTGGACACACCGCTATAGCACGTGATCAGGCAATCGTAGAACACTTGCTGAACGATTGTTTGGATATCAGTATCCTCAGGAAGTACTTTCCGGCACTGATACTTGATCTCGTGAATTGGTTGCAACGAAGTCACGCGTGGAATTTCTATGAAACTCATCAATGCAATCGCCTAGAAATACATATATACTGTGCCACTCGGAGACGTAACGGTCAGATATTTATATGAAACTGGTGAACTTGAAGGTAAAAAAGAGCACATAATCGTATTTAGATGGTAACCATACATGCAATTTCCAGTGTAGTAAGATCTATGGGTATGCCTGCAATATACAGACAAGATTCGGCTGCTCCTCAGCAGGTACAAATAATTCCTAAGATAAAGAAATTTAGCATGGATTCGCTAGCAAATCAAGGCACTAGCGCCCCTACGGTCTGTTACATTCAAGACAGGTCAGCATGACATTTTCGTGTGTATGGTTTAAACTACTCTTGATTCTGTCCGTGGTAAATTGTTGTGGGTCATTTGGGAAATAATGCCATAATATTACTGTGTTACAAAGCGCGGAATTATTGTTTTGTCGTTGTTTCAACTCCGCGATGAATTCAGGATCATGATCAAACTCGCGTTTATTTTTTATTTGTCATTTCGCCGATAACCAGCTATTTATTTCCTTGCCAGTCTTATTAATTATCTGAAGTTGATTATTTTCCACATATGGTTTATACAACTATCCTGTGTAGTTGAGACATTCTTGTTAACTGCCAAATACCCTAAATTTGACCATTCGACACAATCTTCGACAATCCAGACATTGCTATCTGTGAGCGTGAATTGTAATTGAATATCCTAGAGTACAGTATGAAGGCTGTGTTAAAGCTTCCACGACAACATGAGTCCAGTTGTCACCGCCCCATCGAAAGAAAATGTGATAAGTATGAGGCTGCTTTCTCATCTGCATTCAAAGTCCCTCTAAAAGGTCTATTTTTGACGAATTGATATAAAATGAATTTGTGGTGTCATTAAGGGAGTCGGTTGATCATCGATAAAAAGTTTATTGAGATATATCAAATAAATAGATTACTGCGAATCACTATCACATTTAACAACAATACCTAACTTAGTTCCATTTGGTAGATTTACATGTTCCATATCTACAAATACACCTTTTTGTTACTGTATCGGTGATTATAAAATCAAGTTCTATTTTATCAATTACCAATATTGTGCAACAACTGTCGGTTCAGGCTCCATGTATAAATTTACCAATGATATTTTGGCCCATATGCTTTGCAAATGAATTCTCCTCCTTTTTATCTTCTTGTTTTGGCAATCAGACCTCCTTTTGTGGCCTGTATGAAAGTATTAAATTTTTCTGCTAATGTTCATCAGATCAGCAAGCTCATCTCTAGTCGAATATTTTGCCAAATCAACGTCGCTGTGGACAGGTTTCATAACTCTAGAGAAATATCTACCATTATAAACGAATAACCTGTTTAAAACGACAGGTTATTCGTTTATAATGGTAGATATTTCTCTAGAGTGATAGTATATTGTGATAGCATGGATTGTTTGCAGATCTTGATTCGTATCACTGCATTGTATTCCACATGCATATATATTTTTGGTTTCAGATATCAATGCGTTGATTGATTTCCACTTCTCCTGTAATCTATCATATTTCTTCATTTAAAGGATTTGCAAGTCTCCTCTTCAGAGACTTCTATAAACTTCCGAGTTGTTGGCAACTGGTAAATTAATTCCAAATTAATCCCCTATAAAGTGACCTTTTCAATGCTTTCCCTTTAACATGTGTGTTGCTGCCACATACAAGAACGGAGACGACCATAATGTATTAAATATTGCCAAGAAAGCAAACTTTCAGCGTGAAGACTACAAAGTCGTAGTATGACAGATTTCAAGGCTCTTCCATGTGGTTCTTTTCTTATGATAGTACGAGCTTTCCTCAAAATCAGCTGGTCAGATGTTATCACTGGTGTCACATTATTGTTTCTAACTTGATTTGTCAAGAAGAGCAGTAAATTATGCTTTCACATACTTACTTGATGCATCATTTGCATAAAGCCACACATGGCCATTTTATGATTGGTAAGATTCTAAACATTAAACATTCAACTTGACATAATAACATATATTTGAAAAGTACTTATGAACATAACAACCGGATTAATTAACAATAAATTCTGTCCTTCCTCAAGCAAAACATTGGTGCAAAAAAAAATACAGAATTGGAGAGCTCTGTCACTGTCACTCACAAGCCTTTCTGTCTTTAACTGATTGACACTACCCCCTCTTACTATTCAGTTTAGTTTTATACAGAAAATAAATGACACGGTTAATCAATATTATTGTAGAATATATATTCAACTTTTTACATCATGAAACATGTTCTGATGAACAGATTTAAATCATTCTCATTCCAATCTTTAGAACCTCGCAGAAGATAAGTCCTGGAATATATCTATAGCACAAGTCCAAATTTGTCAAATACATACCAGTGAAAGTTGTTAATACGTATATATGATGGGACCAATACATATATATGATGGGACCAATACGTATATATGATGGGACCAATACGTATATATATGATGGGACCACAACATGCTTAAGGACTTGATACTACTGCTTATCCACAACATGCTTAAAGACTTGATACTACTGCTTATCCACGTTTTTAAACTTGGTTTAAGTTCGTTCATAATTATTCTACGCATTTCTGTAGAAAAGGAAGGATAAACATTTTGCTGAGAAATGTAAAAATCTAAAAATTATGATGTTTATTGACTGTCCTGTCAAGCAGTTCCTTACTTTTCAAGCATAGCCATGTTGACTAACTGTTTACGCGGCGATTTGTGTGTGAAAAGTGATTTATTCATGAAGTTCAAGCTTAAATATCCATAGAGATGCTATAAAACTTCTTAATTTGAGTTCATAATTATTCTTCGCATTGCAGTAGAGAGTCGAAGGACGAATTTGTGTCGAAATGTAGGCAATTATGAAGTTTATTGATTCTGTTAAAACAAGCAGTCTCTTTTTTATCGAGTGTAATCATCTTTCCCAACTGTTTTGATAGTGAAAAGTGATTGATTAACAAAGTTGGAGTTTGAATCTGTAAGCTCATAATTCTGTATTAAATTCCAAACATATGGGACACAAGACTGTACAGATTTAATGTTATCAAAATAAACATGAAGATTTATTGCTTGGAGATGAGGCTATTAGCCAGAGTGCATTTTAGGCAGGAAGACAAGTTCACGACGATCATTTTCGGTTTTGATTCTTATTAGCCCCTGGATATATAACCGCATTTTTTCAGGGATTTTCTGGATTCTTTTGGTGATCAAGTCTTGCATGTTTTTCAGTTCATGTAGATCGCCTATTTAAAGCTCACTTAAAGTTCGCTAACCGTAGAGAAAGGTTAGAGTCATGATTTTCTTATATAAAATGGGGAATGTTTCTGTGTGAAGATTAGGGTACCCATCCCATGATTGCAAGGGGGAAGAAGCAGTATTGCCGGTACGGTTGATCGAGCGATGTGACACATCCTGTTGAATAACTGAGTCAGTTTCTTCAATACTTTTTTTCGCCACGTATTATAATTTTTTCTCATGTCAAAAATATTATTATAAGAATTTAGTAAGATTAGTTATCAGGAGAAACTGATAACAAAGTGAAGTCATCTGCAAGCGCAGGACACCGTCACTCTAAACTGATGCACATAATTTGCTTTTTACTAAGTGCTCGTCTGTAAATATCAGATAAAAAGGATCAAGCTTTCGATCCAAACAAGGCTTATAATTTACTAGCGGGTTAACCACGAACTTATCTCCACCTAGTTCATTTCCCAGTAATAAGTGAACTTATGTCAAACATCTCGGGTTCTGAAACTAAGATCAAATTAATACAAACGAAAGAAACATTAACAAAGCCATACTGCTTTCGCCAGAAGAAGACTTCTCAGAGAAAGGTTATGTACCTGACAATAAAAATACCTCTGAGACGATCATATGTCCCTTACAGTTTAATTGGGATAGGCTTGGTAGAATCGCCTCCAATAAATGATCTAGAACCTTTTAACATGAATGTTTCATAAGACTCCAAAATAGAATTAGACTGGGGTTTGTTGGACCCGACAAATGTATTGATTTGGATATAGGGCGTGATCTTGACCTATTTGAAATAAGCGGCACTTGGAATTGCTGTCTTTATTATGCTGTTTATTTCTTAACCACGAGGCAATAAAAATGACGTGTCCAAAAATGCAAGTAGGGAACAGATAAATATTTCTGATCAATCTTGTCAGGTGTTTGATTTCTACAAGTTTCTCAGATTAAAATTTGGAAGTATTCACATGAGACTAACATGATGTTTTACCAACCAAAGAAAATTGCTGGCAAATTAATCAAAGTCAATGACTAATAAACAGCTGTAACTGCAAAATTTCCAAAAGTTCCCACTTTTTGTCATCAATATAGGTCTTAAGATAACTATCAATTCAATTATCGAACTCTTGCTTGTTATGAGCTATCTGTGGTTATCCTAATTTTATCAACCGTCTTTCATGAGCACCACCTATCAAATAGTTGTCATTTTACCTTTGCAAATTCGACTTGGCTTTGTCCAGGTTCATTTCTATAGTTCGTTTTGTCGATATATGTCTCAGGGAACAACTCATATCCCTTCGAGATATGTTCATTAAACATATCATAATCAGCGGATTCAATCGGAA
>JAECUM010058774.1:0-12848 GCA_016617855.1 Megalonaias nervosa | reverse complement strand
TTCATAAAAGTTAATTAAAATAAACCTTTTTCAATTAACTGATCCCCGTGACCATTCGTTGCTTTTGTACGGACTGAATGTTTGACCCCAAACGTGACTCCGGCCTTTTAAGGCATCCAGTGGATCGATCACTGGCATCTTTACTGTGAGTCGATTTCAGCTAAAGGTCGAAAATCATTTTTCAAAGGTCATAGCGTAGCACACAATTCGTTTCAAGAAGTCCGGAAAAGACACGAGCCGTAGTATCACGTAGACTAGCCCCAAAGATCTGCTTTCAAGTCAAATATTATATTGAACTATGCTTGTCATGACTCCAATTTATATTTTATGTGCG
This sequence comes from Megalonaias nervosa, assembly GCA_016617855.1. NCBI lineage: Eukaryota > Metazoa > Mollusca > Bivalvia > Unionida > Unionidae > Megalonaias > Megalonaias nervosa. Next base: position 12,514 of record JAECUM010058774.1, on the reverse strand, counting down.
AATATAAATTATCACAAACAATCATTTTAACTGTTTGAGTTCATGATTTAATTCACAAATTAATTATGTAGCTTTATCACTGCAGGTAACGCGTAGTTAAAAGTCAGATTTTCTTCTCCCATAAGCCTGTAGAACATAATGAAACTTTCAGTATGTTCTATGTTCTCTTGTTATGATATTTTAGCTCATGAGTGATGGCTATATGGTTACGTTGCTAGCTAGTGGTTAAAGTATTGGAATACCTCATGCTTTGCGGTTGCTGTTTGTGTTTCTCAGTGCAGGATAGGCTATACATAGCAGCCATTATAATTGGTGGACAAGAACCCTGGAAAACTCGGGTAAAAACCACCGACCCAGGGGAAGCTACTAGCAGCTTTCTCGCATACCTACATTGGCCGAGCCTAAGACTCGAACCCATGCGGGAGGTGAGATGGCAGTGACTGGTAAAGGTGACCACTATGCCACCCGGGTCCTCCTTTTGCGATTGCTAATGTATGTGCTAGACTATGACTATCGATATCCCCAAATGTAAAATCAAGACAAACATTCAGTATAATTATCCTTGCAATGTAGGTTTCTAACTGTAACTATCAAATGTGTTGTTTGTTTTTTGTTGTTGTTGTTAGTAGAAACGTAAGTTTTCTCACTGTAGGTACTCGGTTCCGAATGGTCCCAGCATTTTTTTCCAAAGGTTGATACTCGGCAGAATTTCCTAAGCCATTCACAGAATTTCTCACGGGTGGTATACAAGGGAATATTGGCGTCTGTGCAGACACAGTTGACAATAAACTTTTATAAGATACGGCAGTGCACAAAGAAAAATTAACTCCTTATATTTTGTCTGGGATTCAGCTGTTTACAGTCCTTTCATGCTACCGTTGCATGGTTTTGCAAGACTGATGATGCTACCTTGCATGCAGATAAGACAATTTTCATGATATTTATTGCTTAATTTCGATGTCATCAGCAATTTTAGTTCTAAGATAATGATCTGTAAAGCTAAATTTGCATGCAATTTGTCATTATATTTTAGAATTTTGCCAAGTTAAGTATGCCTTGACATAAATAACAATAACTATATAAACTTCAATGACAGTTAGGGTCTACTACTACTACTACTATTACTAGTAATAATAATGATGAAGAGAGGACAAACACAGTCATGGCGTTGGATTTCTTGTCCACAAGGGCATTGTGAACAGCATTATGGGTTGCTGCCCAGTCTCATGCAGGCTCATTACCATCCGCGTGAGGGCGACTCCCTTCAACATCACAATCATACAGGCCTATGCACCCACATCTTTCTATGATGACAACGAACTGGAGAATTTTTATGACCAACTGCAAGATGTCATTGACAACTCACCCAAGAAGGACATCCTGTTTGTACAAGGAGACTGGAATGCATAGGTGGGAGTTGATTCACAAACAAACTGGCAAAGCACCTGTGGACCCTTCTGCAATGCAGAAACAAATGCAAGAGGACTCGGGCTCTTGGAGTTTGCTGCCTACAACAATCTTGTGCTAGCCAACACATTCGGCCCTCACAAAGCAGCTAGAAGATGGACCTGGCACAGTCCAGATGGACAACATCACAACCAGACTGATTACATGTTGGTGAAAAAAAGATTCTGCACAGGGCTGAATATCGCCAGAACACGAAGTTTTCCAGGAGCAGATATTGGAAGTGACCATGATTTATTAATGACAACGTTTCGCCTCCACCTGAAAATGATCAAAAAGCCTAACCAACCAAGAATCAGATTTGACCTTGAAAAACTGAAAGATCCAAAAGTCACAGAAGCCTTCCAAACAATGATAGGTGGTAAATTTGCACCTTTGGACAGCCAAGACACCAACCTAGAGTCCTTAACAACAACATTCAACATAGCTGTGACTAGCACAGCTAGCGAGATCACTGGCAAATATCGTAGAGCAAAGAAACCTTGGGTCACGACAGATGTCCTTGACCTATGCGACAAAAGAAGATAACTGAAAAAGGGAAAAAGACATAATGAAGGAGCTAGAAAATACAGAGAGATAAACAATATGATCAGGAAAAGCATGAAAAATCCAAAGGAATCATGGATAAAAAGACAGTGCTGCGAAATCGAAGACAGTCTGAGTAGAAATGACAGCAAAATGGCATATCAGCTTGTGAAAGATCTCACAACCCATAAACAAGGGAAAACTACCACAATCCAAAAGAAATCAGGAAAATGCCTCACAGAAGATCAAGAGATCCTCAATCGATGGACAGAATACTGCTCAGAATTGTACAATCATAAGACCCAAGGAGATCCAGCAGTACTAAATTGCCCTCAGGCAGAAGAAATTGATGACAACCACATTCTTCGTGAAGAAGTAGAAATTGCAGTTAGGTCACTAAAGAAAGGAAAGTCAGCCGGCATTGACAACATACCAGCAGAGCTCATTCAAGCAGGAGGAGAAGAGATAGTCACAGTCCTAACAACAATCTGCAACAAGATATGGCAGACAGGAAAATGGCCTACCACATGGACTCAATCCTTGGGTCATCGTGCTCCCCAAGAAAGGAAACCTACAGTTGTGCCAAAACTACAGAACCATCAGTTTGATCAGTCACCCGAGCAAAGTCATGCTGAAGATAATTCTCAACACACTAAAGCCTCAAGAAGAGGAAATTATTGCTGAAGAGCAGGCACACTTCCGAGCAGGAAGAAGCACCACAGAACAAATCTTTAATCTCAGACTCCTTTGCGAGAAATACTTTCAGCACCAGCAGAATCTATGCCACGTCTTTATAGATTTCAAAAAGGCCTTTGATAGGGTATGGCATGCAGCCTTATGGGCAACTATGAGGAAGTACAACATCAGCTCAAACCTGGTGCAGGTTGTTGATCACCTCTACGACAAAGCCACCAGTGCTGTTCTCATCAATGGCAGCAGAGGGGATTGGTTTCGAACAACAGTTGGAGTCAGACAGGGATGTATACTATAGCCTACACTCTTCAACATTTTCCTGGAAAGGATCATGGAGGATGCCTTGCATGACCACAAGGGCACTATCAGCATCGGAGGAAGAACAATCACAAACCTTCGCTTCGCAGATGATATTCATGGTTTAGCAAGAGATGAAAAAGAAGTGACTGATTTGGTTGAACGCCTCGACACAACCTCCACAGCATACGGTATGGAGACTAGCTCCGAAAAACCAAACTGATGACAAACAACATCAGTGGCATCAGTGCAGAAATAAAGGTCAATGGACAGAAGGTGGAAAGGGTCACAAGCTTTAAGTACTTGGGATCAATTATCACAGACGAGGGCTCCAAACCACAACTACTTTGCAGGATTGCCCAGACAACTGCAGCAATAACAAGGTTAAGACCAATATGAAAGATACCAACACTGCTTTTGGTTCAAAAATAAGACTGATGCGCTCGATTGTCATATCTATCTTTTTGTATGCTTGTGAAACATGGACGCTCACATCAGATTTACAAAGAAGGATTCAAAACTTTGAAATGAGATGCTACCGCAAGATCTTGAGCATCTCATACATTGACCATGTAACCAATGAAGAAGTCCACAACAGGATCCAACGAGCCATCGTATCCTATGAAGACCTCTTGACCACTGTAAAAAAGCGCAAACTGAAGTGGTACGGTCATGTCTCAAGATCATCTAGACTGGCAAAAACAATCTTGCAAGGCACAGTGCGAGGGTGCAGAAGAAGAGGCAGACAGAAAAAGAGGTGGGAAGACAACATTAAGGAGTGGACAGGCATGGGATTTGGAGATTCCCAAAGGGCAGTAGAGAACAGGGAAAGATGGAGAGAATTGGTTGTTAAGTCAACTGTGGTGTCCCAACGACCTCTTCGGTTAAGAGATTGATGATGATGATGATGATGATGATGATGATGATGATGATGATGATGATGATGATGATGATTGCAGGCATAACTTCTGTGCTGGGTAATTTTACTGGCTGAGGTCTGACCGCCTGCGGTCTGCGTATTAATCGTGCGAGTCTGTCCTTGATTGCTGAGAATGCTTTACCGGCAATATCACCAATACCTTTTTCACGAACAACGTCAATAGCTTTCATTCCCAGTTGCTTTGCAATGGGTATTGCTTTAGGGCTATCTTTCTGAATAGACCCTGAACAACATCACCGTGTCCATCTCCGTAGATCGCTTGATACGTAGGTAATCGCGAATGTATCACCCTGACCATTACAGGTCCACGTTGAGCATTATGTATGATCATCTTATTTTCTTGTCACTGATCTAACTGCATCAATCATCAACGATTTTATCAATGAGGGACCGATAAATATTAATGTCCATGATACCGCCTGTAAATAGTCGTTGACAAATAGCAGCTGCTTCATTAATGATTTTTGGGGAATTATTACCGGCTCGTTTTCCGCCAATCAGAATTTCTAGTCGTTCAACACCGGCAAGAACGTTGCTGGAGCATGAAGTAATAAGACCACTTCCCTTGGTACCTATACCAATACCACTTCCATTAGCGCCTGCAGTGTCAGAACGTACATCTTGCCATTCTTTTTCCTCACTTGTTATTTTGCCTGCTTTTTTCTTCCCTGCTCTTAATTCCATTTCTGCTCTTGTTTTTTCAAGTTCCTGATTCATTTCTTTTTCTCTTTGTTTCCTTCCTTGCTTTGCTCGTTCAACATACTCTTTCACTGCTTGGTTAAAAATATCAAACTTATTAACATCTTCCTCAGATCTGATCTGCGGAGTATCAGTAGCGATGCGATATACATCCCTAACCCAATCGGTATATTTCAGAGTATCAACATATTCGGGTTTTACATAATTATCTCTACTATGATATCCATATGCGGGAATCTTAATTAATTTGTTTGGGTCTTTGATAGCGGCAATACCTTCAGGAGTAAATTTATCTATTATCTTGGTTCTGGTTTTTGACGGTTCAGGTTGTGGTTGAACTTCAGGTTGTGGTTGAGAAGGTTGCCGGGGTGGTGGTGGAGTTGCTCGAAGACGGCCAGCAATAGCAACAGGTAACGTCTCAAGAGTTTTTTGTGCTGCCTCAGCTGCTGTAACAATTGTTTCTGTTGGTTCGACAATTGGTTTAAATAACTGTTCTGTACCCTCTGTAAATTCCACCTGAGACTCCTGACGCTCTTGTAGTTGTTGCTTGACAGAATCACGGACGGGGAGATATTTCTTAATTGCCTCTAGTCGCTGTCGAGCTAGTTTAGCTGTGTGAGATTCCATGGTCAGCGTTATTATTGATATAATAATGATTTAATTAAGCCACACCCACATAGCAGCAGGGAGGGCGACGACAAACATTTAGTGTCCGGCTACGTAAACGAGCACCGCAGAAAAATTTGAAATACAAACGTCAAAAGATAAAACAACAAAAATGAGCTAACCCAATTAGAGAAATCTCGGTCGGTATGAGGTTTTGGTTTGGCGTTATTGACCTTGTATTTTCATTTTTGTAGGAAGCTTTATTTTCGCGAAATAACCCTCCTAAAAGTTGTAGGATTCGCCCTTCCTGCTGCTATAGTTTAGCATGTGTATCTCTTTTATTTTAGGATACGATGTCATACTATTCTTGTAGAATAAACTTTGAAAAGAATTATGATATGCATGTTCCATTGTTCGTGTCTGTTTTAAATAGTACGGCGTTCGTTGTACTCTCTTATATATGTATTACTGCATTCATTAATTTCTTAAAGTATGTATTGAAAATAGTATAGAAATACAAGGGAAACTATGACAAATTATTAACCAGAGCACAAAGCACGTTTATGAAATATCATTTATTGGGAATGAATATCGAAACAATTCTCTATGTGCATGAGCTTAATATCAGGATCATTATTAAAAAAGAAGTAAATATGTTTATTTGGGTCTGGGTCTAGGTTTTGGAATTTCCTTATAAATTTAATTTTGGTAAATATGATCAATTTTTATTCCAATTATTTTTTAGGCTCAGATAAGAACTAAGACTATGAAAAATTGACCTTGATAGTGCCAGTCCTAACACACATAGCAACAAAACAAAAAGAGCACACACAATTACACAAGGACTATCTTGACCTTCGCAAAGTCGCTGTAAACCAAAATAAACATATAGGGAATGGGAGAGGAAACTGGCTCGTAGACTTTGTGTCAAAAGAGCATGGAGTACTATCCTAACTTCTAAGAAAGGAGGAGATATAGAAACCAGGCCCAATGTTTTATCGTGACAAATGGAAGGAAGTATATATTTCCACCCGAGCTATGGGCTAAAGTAACTATATATTTATATGACAGAACGAAACAAAGAGTAACCCTGAATGTTTTTTTAATATTTTAATGCTTTCTTATAATTTTCTATAAACACCAACACCAAATGGGAGGACAAGATAAAACCAACTTAAGGATAACTTTTCAGAAAAAAGCGATGTCACTTCTAAGTCCTAAACAGCCAGACATGCTGGGAAGGGGCTAAGAGGTGTCAACATTACGGAATTTCCTTAGTGTACTTGACATAATCTAGGTTCTATGTTAATTTTAGCAATAGGTTTCTAATAATAACTAACATTTTTTTTATTTTGTAAACATCAGCATCATTCTGAAAGGTTATTTTCCATTAGATGATAGGGTGTTTTTTTTTTAGAAAATTGTGACCTGAGGTCAAGTAGAGAACTATACATTCTTGTGATTGAGAGGATTTTAAATACGTGATTTAAGTTCTAGCACAATCAAGTTGTATTATATGTTTTTACTAATATTATTTCGGGCTTGAATCTATTTTCTTCAAATTATTGAATTCAAGTGATTATTTTCTCTGGAAATACAAAGATTGCTATGATAAAGTACAGGAAGATAAAATACTAACCACAAAGATATTAAAATTCTCTAGAATGTATAGAAAATGAAAACCTAGTCTGTTTCGTAAACTATGCAATGAATAAACTTTTCTGTTTAAATCATTTTCAACTGCTAAAACTAACACTTGAAAATCCATGCTTGAGGTAGAGTCACTATCAACAAAACGTGTTGTATTACAAACGCTGCCGTCCCGACAGCATGTACTAAATGTAACGAGACGTCATCAAACCTGCCGTCCCGACGGCATGTAGTAAATGTAATGAGACTCATCAAACCTTCCGTCCCGACAGCATGTAGTAATGCAACGAGACTCATCAAACCTGCCGTCCCGACAGCATGTAGCAAATGTTGTTGTTGTTGTTGTTGTTTTAGGATTTAACGCCATTTTTGATAAGCTATGCATGGCGGCCAGTATAAATGGTGGATGAAGAACCCGGGAAAACCCCGGAAAGAACCAAAGAGACTCATCACACTTTCCCCAGTAACACACCTGACCATTATCCATAAAGCAATGAGTTTCGAAACGGCACACGACGTGTTCATCTCAAAGAATGAAAGCCTTTTAGGAAAACTAACATTTGTACTAACATAAATAATTGAAATCGCGTTGGCTACATACTTTCTTGTCACTTTTATAGTACAGGTAATAAAGAAAGGGTTAATGGTCGTATTAAAAGTTCATTGTTTGCAACGTGTTTTACATTTGTTTAGCTTATGGACTACCGTGTAGAACCACAGAGACCATCGCTAGATTTACTTCATTTGCTAGTAGAAGAAGACAAATAAGTTATGTTCAGTTCAAGCATAAACACTAAAAATCATCTAACATTTGAAAACCATACATGACTTGACAACGTACGAATATTTACAACAAACTGTTCACAGGCTGAATATTGTAAGAAAGAAAAACACACATGTAGCCGTTGTTATGTATGATATTAATAATCTGCTATGACATAGGGGATACAGTAATTGCACAAGATTAAAGTTTGGAATCTTTGATAATGTATAATCTTTATAAATGACAATTAGAGTTTGAAATAAATTTTAAAATTCCCCCTTCCACGTTGCTTGAATCCATTCTAAACATATGGATTTTAAAATTCCCCCTTCCACGTTGCTTGAATCCATTCTAAACATATAGATTTTAAAATTCCCCCTTCCACGTTGCTTGAATCCATTCTAAACAGATTTTAAAATTCCCCCCTTCCACGTTGCTTAAATCGATTCTAAACATATGGATTTTAAAGGCAACAGAGGTGCACAATGCATTCAGTGTGCCAGATATATCATTAAATAATTGAATAGATTGTCTTTTACCCACGCAAGCAATGTGTCATAATCAGTTATTACTGTAACAACTCTGTGACCTGACGAGCTAATGGTTGGAGCAAGTGCATCTCATCAAGCCTAGATTTTACACACCAGTCTTAAGAGCAAACCTAAACTAAAGGTCAGATTCGAGTAATCTGGATATCCGTCCGAAGACTGACCAATCAAACAGATTACCTCTAGTTTTACAAATTAAAGAGGTATTGGTATAAAGGGAGCGTTTCATTTCAGATGTTTCATTTTGCGTAATATGACATGGTTCTTATCCGGAAACATTAAAAGATATGTGTATATGCAGTATGTATTTCGCAGCAAAACACATACAGTTTGGACTATAACTTCGCACATCAAACGCTCTCTACATATGGTTGTTAATACAGAGTTAAAGGCAAACGCTATTTCAACAACAAGACTATTTCATCGCCTCTGTCTAAACACATTTCAACAAGGAGTCGGCTTCGATGTTGTTACCGTAAGAATAATGCAATTTCTTGTAGTCGTTAGGGATCGAAATTCTTTCCTCGTTAATCTTTGTCTTGTGTACCATTTATTTCGAGTTAAACTTTGCATCCAACATATTATATTCTCTGTCTCAGTGGGCCTTGAGCTAGAGTTGAAGCGTTTCTCTTCATCCCAATTTGCGTTGACAGCATAACTTAGAGAGAGAGACGCCACCGTAATTACAACGCGTCTTGCCAGGGCCAGTATGGCTGACTGATTTTCAATCATGTTCATTGGCACGGATACTCGAGGGATCGTGTTTAACATTTCGAATCATCACTTTTATTCAGTTCCGACACCAAAATCCATCTGCCGACTCAAAGGCATTTGTTACACGTTATCGACGTTAACAAGAAAACTAGCGAGATCGGTACAATGGCGAAATATAAAGTGAACTAAATTCAAAACTTTAGTAATATATTCTGGACTTCTATGGTAGCTGAATGATGTTGGAAAAGAACTTTCGCATAGTTATTCAATGATTAATACCTGCAAATAATAGATGCAATTCTATATATTTATTTTATGCTATTTTGAATGTGATTGCAAAAAATTTGCTTATATGAGAAGAAACGGGATATCGTCAATATCATTCATTAGACAACTACATACATTATTTACACACACACACACACACACACACACACACACACACACACACACACACACAGAGGGGCCCCGAGTGACCGAGTGGTCTAAAGCGCTCTCCGTTACGGATCACTGCCATCTCACCTCTGTCTGCGTGGGTTCGAGTCTAGGATTCGGCGAATGTGGATATGTGAGAAAGCTTGCCAGTAGCTTCTCGTGGGTCGGTGGTTCTTTCCGGGGATTTCCCGGTTTCTTCCTCCACCATTAATACTGGCCGCCATGTATAGCCTATCGTGTGCTGAAAAATGGCGTTAAGCCACACAACAACAACAACAACAACAACAACACACACACACACGGTATATTTTCGGTACCAGTGCACCTAAAGGAAATTGTCCAGGTGGCGCCTGGCTAGTATCGGTGTACGCAAAAGTCGATTATTTCTGGATATAAACTATGTTTCAGATAACGAACTTGAAATAATAAAACACTAAAGAAAGCTTCGAAGTGCTCAATATCATTTACGAAAAATTATTTAATGAAAAAGAACATAAAGAATGTTTCTTAAAACATTTTCTCTAAGTCTTCTAATTTTAGCCATGCTGTGCAGAAGGAGAGTTCAATTCATAATAAGTTTTATTAGAGTTTTTTGTTTTCTCTGTATTACAAAATTTTGAAAAATACGTTGGGGGTTTTTCAGCTATTGTTTGTATTAAACACCAAAGCATGCAATGCCGCATAATGTGTTATACAGATAATGTTATTAAAGTACATGTTTTTGAACTGTTTTCAATGACTTAAAACATACAGCATTTTTACTTCGGTCCTATAAGTACATTTGCTAACATAAATATCAATTGGTTGTGGAAACAAATACGGGACGGAATGAAACAACAACATGCTCAAGTTAAAGTTTGCCTTACTTCAAAGTTATTGACACATTGTACAAGCAAGGGAGAAAATAATTTCAATTCAGAAGGGTCCATGTTCTTCACGTTGATGACCTGTGGCACGCAGATATTTTTGGGTTACAAATATATATATATGTGTGTGTGTGTGTGTGTGTGTGTGTGTGTGTGTGTTGAGTGTGACAGACGTCTTTGCAAACGACGGATAAAAATGGAAGACGCTACACATGACATTTGCAGAGACATAATTGAAGAACTAAAATCTTATCAGACGCAGTTTGATGGAGGCAAAGATTTTTGCAACATCAAATACAAAGATGTATTAAAAAAGGAAAAACGTTGAGTAATTTTCCATCTACTCAGACACAAAATTATAATGTATTAGAAACGTTTAACAGAACACTATTGACTTAAGTGTGGAACTATGTTTCAAAGAACGAACCCATAAAACGGGTTGACTTTTTCTGAAGTTTATTCACGTATACAATAATACTCATCATGAATCTATAAATTTGACCCTGACCTGAGAAGCAAGGAAGAAAAGAGGTAAAAAGTATATTAGTAATCTATTCGGGCATTTGACAGTTGATGCAACTGGAACTCCCAAAATTTAAAACAAATTGGTAAAACAGTTGGTATTTCAAAACTTGGACACTATTTGCAAAGGGCTACGTCAGTAACGTTACCTAGAAAATATTCATAATCAGACAAGTTATACAAAGTGATCCCGTTATTTTCAAACTATAAGACTTTATACGAGAACATTTCAAGGGAAAGGATTAGCTCTGTATGACAAAACGAATGACGCGTACAAAAGATTTTAAAGTAAATGAAAATGGAAGGTAAACAGTACACAGTTCCTAAAATAAACTAATGTTATGAGTCATTTACCTGCTGGGAGCCAGTAAAAACTACTACTCAGATGAATTAAGCGGTAGAATAACAATACATCGTTGGCGATGTAAAAATACCACGACTATTTTGAGTTTTTCAAAGATAACAACTTTACGGAAAGTGACAGATGTTACAAAAAGAGTTCTTTTGAAATCGAAGTAGTTCAAACATACCTGAAATGCAAGTTCGCATTCTTCTTGCGATCAGAGTCTAAACATGAACCAAAATATCGCAGATAAAGAACAAAATGGTTGAAGTACATGATAAGGCGACTAAAGTTCTAACGATGTCCCAACACGGTAATAAATGACGTCACATAATCAATGGAAAGTAATCACATTCAAGATTATGAATTTAATTCAAACTACACAAGCAAGCATAAACATCAAAATCCTTAAAGACTCCAAGCTAGACCACACACATGTAAGCAGTATCAAAGGCAACGGAAATCGCACCTATATCCATACAATACTATTGAATTGTTTTCAAATTTCATTATTCAAGGTGACACATAACAATGCAAGGAGTTAAGCATTTTATTTGGACAAGATAGTGATCGTGCTCATTGTAAAGCAACCAAAACACTTTAATCACGAAGAATTAACCACGATTTGGGAAGCGTTTTAACTGGATGAAGTAATACATAGTACACCGTTAACAGTGTATAGTTACAGATTTTATTTCACAGCCAGCCAGTAGCAATTGAAATTGAGGTACTGAATAAATGGCACAGTTTGGGTACCAGCAGAGTGTGTCAAGAGGATAGGAATGCCGGAGTTAGAACACCTCGTTGGCATGGCCAACGACAATGGAACAATCGTTGTAAATTGTTACAACAGAGAGATAGAGGTAGAGGAAGTGGGAAAACGAAAGCACCGAACATACCACACTACCAATAGACCGTATTCAGTGACGTCAGAATTTCATGTGCATGCATTAGCGCGCCGCCATTTTGGATTACAAGCGGTGGTTGACAGTTGTGGTTGCTAATCAGACGTGGAGTATATAACAATGTCGAAGCCAGTGAAACACAAAGAAAATAAGAGATATATCGACACGTTAGACAGTACATCGAAGCAAAGATATTTAAGTAAATGATGGCTGATAGATGATTTAGATCCCTATCAAATACCAAAGTCAGAGTACTACGGAGGTCTTATTCCCATGTATTCAGTACCCAGATATAGTAAATTACCTGATTTATGCTAAGAGCACCTATACCTTAGAGGAAATGAAAGCCAGGAAAATCCGTGACGCATACAATCTATTTACTTCTGGATGGGTTAGAGAAATTGCTGTGTGCGTGAAAAATGGATAACCACGTTGTTCGGGGAAAGGTAATATACACATAATCATCATCATCATCATCATCATCTCTCTCTCTCTCTCTCTCTCTCTCTCTCTCTCTCTCTCTCTCTCTCTCTCTCTCGTTTCC
>JAECUM010058771.1:0-10446 GCA_016617855.1 Megalonaias nervosa | reverse complement strand
TACGTTTTGATTGAATGTAAACGGTCACGTGATACTGATCTGGAACTTTTTACACATCGATAAATTCTGCGGACTACTTTTGGTTCCCTGTTCCCAGATCATTTTGATGTGAAGTTTTATCTATATCAACGCCTTACACCCTAATAATAACAAGCTCCTACCGACCCACTCCTGTGATTTCCGATCAAAAATGAAAAGCCACAGATTAAAATCGACCATTAGAAGTTAAAACAATGTAATTGCACGGACATTCCTGCACTCCAACACTCACCCCTTTTGCCGAAGATGGCATACGGCAGGCTTTAGAAGCCAATCTTCGGAAATTATTGCATTTCACCTGGACGACATGTTACAGCAGCGGCTATTAAAGGTCAGGGTCATATGTCAACTAAGGGATCTCACTAAAAATGGACACGATTTTGCTTTGGAAAGATCGAAATGCGAAGAAAGTAACAACGACCTGGCTATGTATTCTATCGCAGTTAAGAGGCTAATGAAAGAAAACTTCGATGTACATAAAAGTGGACGTTTTGTTGATTAAATCTGCTGATCTGATTTTAGAAAGGAAATAAATTGGAATTATAAGGATTAAATGATCATGGTTGGGTATTTATAGATGTATAAATATTACCTAATCACTCACAAAGTTTACATAAAGTCCTTCGGACTTCATTTACTTTGTGAGTGATTAGGTCAAATTTGCACATCGATAAATACCCAATTATGATCATATATATATATATATATATATATATATATATATATATATATGTGTGTGTGTGTGTGTGTGTGTGTGTGTGTGTGTGTGTTAAACATTTGAAAAATGCGGCTGCTTAGTCAATTTTCAAGGTCACTTATTAAAATACGCTTAATTCCTTTTATTTGGGATAGATGATAAACACACTCAGTGGGAATCGTACATTATAATAATTGATATACTTAAATAAATCAATACAACATTGGAGAATTTCTGCAAATAATATACATGTTCACGCATGCAGGAAGAACAACTGAAAGAATAGGTAGAGAAAAAGCTAATGGATACTCCTGTACCAATTATAAATGCATCAACTTGCAAGTTTTCTTGCTTTGCTCCGTAAACTCCGACAAGATAGCGCGATCTGCTGAGATGGGTAGGGGAAGAAAGCAAGTATAGTTTGAAATATGCTTGCTGGTATTTGTTGTCGCACATAGATCTACACACTGACGAAACTCTCACACTTTGTACAGGGCTGGTATTGAGACATTTGTCGTTGGTATTGGAAGTGATGTAGACGAGAGTGAACTGTTGGATGTGGCCTCTGATAGGTCTCATGTGTTTCGAGTTAACACCTTCGAACAACTGGACAGCATTCACCAGCAGGTCGTCGATAGGATTTGTGTAGGTAAGTGCTTTTCTGCATTGACGTATGCCTAATGCAAATTGATTATACTAAAGGTGATTTATTGTTTTCGTGGAAAGAATAATTAGTGGCAGTAGTAGAAGCATCTATTCATCTATTATCGTTATAGGTACACATACAGACATATATATATATATATATATATTATATATATATATATATATATATATATATATATATATATATATATATATATATATATATATATATATATATATAGATAGATAGATAGATAGATAGATAGATAGATATGACGACACAGGTACGCTTCAGAAACCGCTTTCATGATGTCCTTGGTTTGCCTTCAGGCTTCTTATGATATACTGTATCAAAGAAAGCCTGGTCACTATCGTTATATGTTGTGAAAGCGGTTACTGCAACATGTCGATGCTATCACATTTTATGTTCTGTATATTAACTGATATAAGTACAAGTATCTCTCGATCGATCGTTTGATCGATAAAGTAAATGGATCTCAGTTGAATCGTGTGACATGATTTTATTTCTTTCATTAAAACAATGAATATATATATATATATATATTTTTCTTGCTATTGTCCCATTTTTAAAAATAAAATAAAATAAGGAAATTGATTTTGGGGTTTACACATATTTTAGCCCTATTTTTTGTATACGCCACAGTCTGCGTTTTCTTGTTATTGGTAGATCCACATATTGTTCCATATCAGAGCCTTATGTCTTTCTCTGAGATAAAGTCATCCCCCTGATGGCTGTTTAGTCTTATATTAAAACGATGATGGTTTATTTTGATTGTTATGTCAACTTCAAATCATCTTCCACTCCAAATACTGACCATACATATTTTTCAGCTTCGAGTTTCCTTCCTTACATTAAAAAAATTGCAATTTATCAACTTACCTCAAGTTCCTGGTGCTAAAATTCAATGCACCAGTACTGGGTGACGGTGGTGGTAAAGACTTATGCATTCGTAACATTCAATTGTTGAATACGCGCGGTCTCTGAAAACTTGCGAGAGGGGTCAGTGGCTTTGATTGAAGTCCCATAAAGAGCTTTGCCTTTACATATTATTTAATTGATTTTTTTGAAAATGAACGATTAAGGAAGATATTTTAATTTTGTTGAAAAATACCTTTTACATTTATTATTATTTTCCACAGTTGTCTTTCATTTCCGTCATTAACTCGTTATATTGAGAAAGTACCAAAAACGGGTACAGAACAAAAGTGTGGAAGGGAATGAAATTTGCCGTGTTTATTCTTAAATAGCACTGTCAAAATGGCGATATATACAAACCAAGTTAAAAGAAAACTCCCGAATATACGGATACATATTATTAAGGATAAGAATACGGGAGCAGGACGGGAAGTGTGTATGTGTGTGGTGGTGGTAGTGGTGAGGGGGTAATGATGAAAAACTCCCTCATATGTCAGATTTTTATATGTATTGAATGTAGAAACTTACTTTTTCAGCGAAAACCGTCTTCACGACAAGTAAGTAATAAAGACCTCTTCATGGCATGGCATTCCTTCCATTACTAATTCCAAGTTTCGTTTACGGCACTGACAAAATGGTATTAGAGATCCAGGCAAATACTTGTAATGTGCATCATATTCGAATACGTTGCCATGGATTTGTGTCACAGTCATGCCGATATGGTGCAGCTGCACGAACGTTAACATAATAGGAAAATTGGCTACATAAATGGAGCTATTTGCAAGTTCTCAGTAAAACTTGTTTCATGGCGTGAAATATTAATTTATTTAATACTACGAAATTGTAGTTAACTCGGTTCAATAGCTAAGTGCAGCTATTGCAATCGGCTCGTATATATTTCAAGTGTGGATATGATATTGAAGTTGTGACCCATTCTTCTGTTAAATTCGAATTGTTTCCCGAATAACGTAATCAAATAAGGACAATAAATATATGATGCTGCCAAAATTATATCTCATTATTATAATACAGTTATGTCTCACTATTATAACACAGTTATAGCTCATTATTATAACATCACTAAAATATGCTAGAGAATGAGATGAAGCTAGTCACTAATGTGAGGGTCTTGGGCGGCAGGGCCTGACAAATCCCCTCGCATTCTTTAACAAATACCCTTAACGATGTCTACTAAGTCCTGCACTCTGTATCAGGTCTGGACGCTTGTCGACCTCGATGGTCTGTTCCGAGATCTTCATCATACAGATTGGGATCTGCCTCTGATCCGAGGCAATATTCACAAAGTACCTACATAGAAACTCACACACACACACGCACACACACTCACACACGCGCGCACACACACAAGTTACTATTATCATCCCTCATATTTTCTTCAGTCGCTAAGAAAAGTGAAACCAATAAACTTAACAAAATTTTGCATAATGTAAACCTTTATTCTATCCAATAGAACTCGCTTGAGATTAATTAAACAGCTGTATTATCCTTCAGTGTGAATAATGTCGGCATCTTTATATTGAATATAAGGCATTGTGATACACTGTGTTAATGTAGAAACCTCTCAGGTCCCTTCCAGTCTCTCCACTGTATCTCTATTAACTCGATGATAGAGTGCTGTTTCTTTCTCATCCTTTAAGATTCCTCTCATGTTGGACATGAAGTTATCAATGGTATTTTGGTTCTGACTGGCAGCACAACCCTTCTCGCCAGCGGCAATCACTTCTGATATTATCATCCATTGTCCTTGAAATGACCCCTGTTCTATTTTATTTCAACGACTACGTCACCAGATTCACTATCAGTGGCTTTCTCCTCACTATCGGATTCTTTTTACTCGGGTTCAAATTATCTAGAAAGCGTCACTCTCTTTCCTCAACGTCAATCGTATTTTGTGGGACACCTTCATCGTAGCCAGTTATCTTCCCGATAGGTGACGTCATAGTAAAATCCAGTCCATTATATTTGCTCACTAGTCGGATTTGATTGTTCGGCAGAACCAGTTTTAGAGTTATTATCTCTAGGAATGCCTGATTCATAATGCATTTGTCAATGAAAACAAATGATGTCTTAATTTATTTTGAGGCAAATCAAAAGATAAATTACGACAACACATACAAAAATTGCCATTAGGCTTTACACGCAACGTAAAAAAGCATATCTCAATAAATTTGGGTTCCTTCTGTTCAGCCTAGTGTTAAGAAAATGTAATGCAATTAACTTCATATTCTTATCCACAATATTTATTAGACTAGGGAAGTCACAGTTTTCTCCTTTTCCTTTCTCTGCTATAGTGTTCTATATAAGCTGCAATGTGTTGAAGTGCTGTTACCAAATAAAATTCATCAAAAACATGCATGTTTGGGCTTAATAGAACATCAATACGCCCATTTTAAATAAGACAACAGTCCTCATAATAAAGATAATAGTACTTTGATTGTACTAACCTAAAATTATTTTCAAAATCTCAATTAAAGTCGTGCGTCCGGTAACAATATAAGATTCAATAATCAGTAAGTAACGCAATCTCTGTACGAAATAAACATACTTCTATTATTTAACCCTGAAGAAATTGTTCATTCTTATGTCATTTTCTTAACATATTAAAATACTGTTTGTTTATCTCATTATAAAATAATTTATATTCAAATAGAAAACAAAAAACAATTGGGATCTGAAATTAAAACTAAAGGTCTTAATATCAAATATAACAATGCACACATTTCATTTATTCTAAATATTTGTAGCATACAGATAATATCCACAATAAAACAAACAATTCATTACAGTTTTGTAGTTGGTCTAGTAGTAAACAGATGTCAATGTTGTCATCTTGCACAAATAGTACATTTAATTAAACACGATTTTTCATTTAAATATTTAGAAGATAACATACTGACACTATCACCATTATCAATGTTTGATACAATAGAGACAAAGTAACTGTTATATATATATATATATATATATATATATATATATATATATATATATATATATATATATATATAATGAATAGTTTCATGGTAATTTAAGTATGTTTCAAAACTAACCTACCTCACCCACTAAAAATATGAAGAATTCTTCAAAACAAAATAGTCGAATGGTAGGTGGATTATATAATTTTAGAGAAATGAACATGTCAGAAAAGTAATTATAGGAAAGAATCTCAATGCTAACTGCGTGAAAATAATGCATATTTTATTTATGGGCAGATTAGCTATGTGATTTGTCATTTTCGACAACAGTTATGATTATGACTATGGTAACTATACGTGTCTATTTTACATACTATAATAACTAGAGGTGTCTATTCCGCATACTGTGGTAACGAAACGTGTTTTGGATACTTAAAATTCTAGCAACTATATCTAAATGTAAAAATCACGTAAACGATTTTGTCATTACATGGGTATTAAACTAGATTTAAACATCATGAGGTATTGTAAGTGTAATCGAATATATAGTAAGCTGTCATACACTATTATATTCCATTCATTTAATATGCCATATTTTCAGCACCACGTCCAACCACAACATCTACTACAACCCCTAAACCTACGACACCAACTACAATGAGTACAACAACAACAACAAAACCAGGTAAGAAGCCAAAGTGTTCTGTCAGCTCCCTCCCTCTCTCTCTCTCTCTCTCTCTCTCTCTCTCTCTCTCTCTCTCTCTCTCTCCTTTTCTTCCTTGTTAGGAGAGGAGAGTATTTTATTCTAAAATGGCGTCATATTAAGGTCAAGAAAGGTATTATTGAGGATAAGGACTGGGTGAATTATTACGACTGTGATTCTTCCTGTGAATTGTATCTTATAATAACCTCCAGGCATATCCTTGAACGAAATTAGGATTCGAGTGGTCTTGTGTAAAGTTTGGGTTTGAGAGCTGGGACGTTAGTGACACACCTGATTAAAGATAATGCCGTCCCAGGATAACATGCTGAAAAATGTCTTTTATGTTGCGGCTGTGTTGAATACCATTATAATGATATGCCTAATATATATAATATTTATAGCATAGTGTTTTGTTTTGTATTTATGACACCTGTTTTGCTTCGTCTGCCTTTATCGTCCGGTGACCAATGTATCAAACATTATTGTGCGATAAAATAACATCATTTTGCTACCATTGTCACAGTGCTTGCATCGTAAACATTCATACTGAAATAAGGCCTGCACCCATTTTCCCCTTTTTTCAAATGTGAGTTCCTATGGCCCCAAAAATAATTGTACAGCTTCTGTTTTTGCTGCTGGATCCTTTCCAGTTTTACTCAACTTGGTTTGCTTATTACGTACTATATCGTTGTTAGTCTCCAAGATCTGAAGTCTCATGACAACAGAAGGATGGTCAGTTTCATAACATAACGCATGTTTGTCCGTGTGCTTCTCTGTCTTGGTTCGAATGTTGGAGTTTAATAGACAAGTCTATACATGTCTAATTACAAATGTTCCTAGTAAAAGTATTTGTTCTATGACATCATGCTGCACACAATATGCTTATTCAAATGTATCGTTCTTGCCTAGGCACTTTTGATATCTTCGTCCTGGACGCTGGCGTGTCAACCCTCTAGCCATGAAATTACAGGCCAGGAGTTGCTTCATACTGCATTGCCGATGTATTTTCTAAACTTGTCGTATTGGCTTAAAAATCCTCCTCTATTCAAATCATTTTGTTTACAACTGCATTTCAATTATTATTATTATTATTATTATTATTATTATTATTATTAACAGCTTGTGGCCCTAAGGTAGCGGATATTTTATTCATTCTTGACTCATCCGACAGCGAAGGACCGGAAAATTTTAAGAAAATCCTGGACTTTGTCTACAACTTCGCCCGTCAATTTGCCATAGGTGTGAACAACGTCCTATTTAGCCTGGTAACCTATTCCTCCAGTGTAAATGTCCGATTCTATTTCAATACTTACACTTCCAGAAATAATGTCCTGAATGCAATCCAGAATACCAGCTACATCGGACTGGGAACCAACACTTCTGATGCCCTCCATGTAGCTAGGACAGTGATGTTCAGACCTGAACATGGTTCACGACCAAATGCCACAAACATTGTAATAGTAATTACCGACGGACGTTCTAGGTATCCTAATGCTACAATAATAGAGGCAGCGCAGTTGAAACGAACAGCTGACGTTTTCAGCATCGGAATTGGTCCCGACGTAGATCAGCATGAACTCGGTGTAATCGCAAGCAAACCCAGCAACGTGATGCAGGTCAACAGCTTTGAATTGTTACACACTATTCAAGAGAAGATCACACAGGCAGCGTGCTCTGGAAGAACTTAAACTGATAAGCATAATCCTAGGTACCCAGCTTTTTCTTGACAGATTTCCTTTTCTGATGTGAATCAAATAAATGGTCACTTGCTACTCTATTCATATGATAGATTTAATAAAATACTGGAAGATGCATGAAATTTTGTCATTCGTATTTAAAAACAACAGAAAGAGACAAAATGCAGATGTGGTACCTTGAAAATTTATCTACAAGAAAAACAGTGAATTCAATTGTAGGAAGGTTTAACTTCATCCTATGGGCGCCATAACAAATGAAAATGATACTGACAGTAAACAATCAAACATAAAATCTAAGGAAGCTGTTAATTAAACTTTATTATACAGACCGTGCAGATGTTCAATTGTAATTGAATGCATACACAAATTTATATCTATTCTGAGAACAGTCTGTCTGATGAGTGTCTTACCCATATCGGTCTGTCGGATGGGAATCTAAACATTGGAGTAATATGCTCTTTAGTCTCAATGTTCCGATTGAATTCCATTATTGAATGTGCTGATCTACCAACACGCATGAATAGGTTGATGTATCACAATGATATAATCCAGAATGTGTTTAAAGAAATTCACAATGATCCCAAAATACTGGTTCAGTCCGAGAAGTCAATGAGCATTTTGTAATTGCAACGAATAATTTAAGTAAATGAAAGACCTCGAATTATAATTTTGCTAGAACTGACAGTGCCATGGGAAGCAAGAAAGGCGGAGGCCCATGAAACAAAATTAGTCCGATATCAGCCACTGATCCCTGAGTGCCAGCAGAATGAATGTAAGGCCTGGAATCTACCGTTGGAAATAGGATGCCGTGGTCTTGCAGCACATACATTTTGGCATGCGTCGGAGTTATCGTGATTATAGGAGCTAGCTGCAGGTAGTTAGCCATCAAAGTTGGCAAACATGCGAGGAAGTCTCACACTGGATTTGGCGCAAGAAATGGGACCAAGAGAAATATTAATCGGTCCCGGGCTGAGTCTGATCAACTTAGTCAGCACACTCCTGAAGAGTGATGTGGGTCGGCGCCGAAACTCTGCAAGAAAGGTGATCCCAGTCTGGTGATGGAACCGGTTGCAGAACTCGATTCATATATTATCTGAACACAACTAAAAGTGATTCCACAGACTGATAATAAAATAGGAATAAATACTTTTGCTTACCTCAGCCTAATATAAACACCTCAAACACTACAGAATCACCAGGCTTTTTGTCACAGGTTCTCTTCCAGAACCGCCTAAGTTTATAAATAATGCTAGTATTTAACACAAATATCAGTAAACTATTTTTAACTTACAAGCATCATAATAGTCAGGTATGCCAAACATCTTCTCTCAATTGCGGATAAAGGTCAAACACACAATACATATTAAATATCCATAACAATAGACAACACACTTTGGTCGTTAGTAATATATGTTAGATAAGGTTTTGATAATCATAACTATTAATTCCTATCTTAATATCAGTCTTTGGGAATCCATCATCAGACTTTTTAGTTCTGCTCAATTAAAAACTGAGAAGAAATATTTATCTGATTTATTCATTGGAAAGTAGAAAGTGCTGATAAATATTTGATCTAAAACAGTGCTTTGAGAATATTAAGATCTCATTCAAAGAAATTCTGGATTATATCATTGTGATACATCAAGGCTATTGGTATATCAGCATATTCAAGACTAATGGTACATCAGTAAATCAAAACCTGGAATTCATTCGGAACACTCTGTACCTTTGGAATTGTGATATAACGTTTAGATTATTGGAGATTTAATTCACGATAATGTATGTTCCTTTTAAATTTTCTCTCTGTATTCTGTGGGATATCAATTATTTGTTAAATGTTACTAAACTTGTTGGTGTTTGTTTGTCTGATACTTAGTTTAAGACCATAGTGTAGTAACGGTACGATGACTATTGGCAAAGCGGGCTTGGTGCTTAGAAAGAAGATCATCTGATGGTTGGACAGTTACAAATCGAGCATGAGATTATGCAAAGTATGCTTTATTTTCAAGTACCTCAGGGCTAGATTAATAAATACTGTTGATATTCATCTCTCGTTTATCTTTAACTCCAGATACCTCACAAATCATGTCACTGATAAGGCATTTTAGTATTTAATATATCACAGACGAATATATTTTGATAACGACGCAAATACTATACAGTTTCCCAACGTTTGGAGCAAAACTCTAACATGTTTGAATGACGGGACAATATAGAAACAAAATATTATAAAAATAGACAAAGAAGAAAAAATTGAAAATGACATTAAAACGGGTACAATGTCTATATATTTTATGCTGCCATCAGCCGATAAAATTGCAATCTAAATAGCAACAAAATAATCATAAAATAAGAAGAAGAATAACAACAACAAAAGAAGAAGAAGAAGAAGAAGATGATGATGATGATGATGATGATGATGATGATGATGATGATGATGTTGATGATGATGATGATGATGATGATGATGATGATGAGCGAAGAAGAAGAAGAAGAAGAGGAATGCATGTAACGAGGTAGGGAATATTGTAACATAGCACCTTTGGTAAACTGATACCTTGGCAGTCGGTTGATTAGATTCCTTTCGGACAGTGAGACTTTTACATTCAGGCCGAACTCCCCAATGAGTTTTCAATTGCAACTTTCAGTATCTTTGCTTACACGTGCGTTGTGCATCGGTCCACCCCAGTTTAGATTCGATTGATAGTATATCGAGGGTCTCTACTGAATGTCCAGTCGAGTCGCACTGGTTGACGAGTATCGAGTTGATTGTTTTGCTTATTTACTTTTTT
>JAECUM010058765.1:0-34376 GCA_016617855.1 Megalonaias nervosa | reverse complement strand
TATATATATATATATATATATATATACGTACCATAATACGTAGCCCAAAATGAATTTTGAGGTATGGGCAAGAGAGTCTGACCTATATCACCAAGCTGAAAACTACTTTCTGTTGCATTTTTGGAAAACCTGAATTTCATTTTTGAATGAGTAGAATGAATATTAGTTTATGCTACTTCATAAGCTTTTGACAATTTGTATTTTAAATCAGAAAGATAGTCAAGAAGATTAATTTCTGAATATTCTGTTAAAAAAGTTTTGTTATCATTGATACATTGACAGCGTTATAGGCAGAAGACCTAAACTGTTGGTAACCTCATTCATGCATAACGTGCTGGACAATTCCAGACATAATATTTGATCCTTGAATAGATTTAAATGTCTCTAGATATCTTGTGGACTCACACATTGTGATTGCCTGTCTAGGTCTTAGGTAAGGGACCGACGCAGTCTACCATTATTCTACAAAACGGTTCGTCAAATGCAGGATTTAAGTTGCAGATGAGCCTTAGGTATCTTGTGATTGGCGTTCCCTACCATTTGACAAGTGTGACAAGATCTACAGTATTTAGAAATATAACTTTTAATTATTAGCCAATAAAAATGATTAAAGATCATTTGACAAGTCCTACTGAAGATTTGTCTGTGGATTTGACTTCGAAACAATAAAAGCTAACTGGCCATTCATCACCAGCGATTCATTATATGGTCTAAATCTTCTAATAAAGGCCACATGTTTCACGAAATAACAAACAGGTACTTATGTAGCTTCAGTTTCGCTAATAACCCGTGCAACAAATATAATATAACATGTTTCTGTTGAAGAAAGAGTAATTTTCCTTTGTCGTCATGATGAGAATAAAGAGACCGACTAGTAAAAAGAGAATCACTGTGATCAAAACCTCTTGATTGATCAATACTAGTAGCAAACGTGACATCATTATAAGACGGAACAGTAAATGGGATAGCTGAAGGAGTAATTTCTTGATCAATATCGTTCTCAAGAGCTCAGGTTGACATAACTCTAGTAACTGCACATGCAGATTATAAATACAAGATTTTGTTTTCAATACGACCGACTTGGTGATCCAAACAAGGCTTGGCAGTTACATGTGGATTAACAACCTTTCTTCTAGCTAGGTACTTGCCTAGTAATAATGGATAACCTCAATGAGCACAGACATTCTTTGTTCGGACTGTCACAGGTCCTGTTACTAAGTCTGGTGACAAATTTATACAATGGAGAGAAGCATCAACAATAACAGCAGTTTTTATAGTCATGGTCACTGGAGCAAATACGTCTAAAAGAAAACATCTATACACATTTACACATTTATTAAGAATTTTTGTCAGTGATTTCGTTTTCAGGAATTAGGTATTTGTTCTTTGGAGCTTGATCACCACTCGATTTCATTTGTTTGTTAATAAAATGGATGTGATTGAAACCTATCAATCTTGCAAAATAGGTCATTTGAACCCAAATGAGAGAAACCAAGTAATATCAATAAAATGAGAGCTTAAAATGTATGACATACAGATATTCAAAGAGATATCAGAAAGAAACAGAAGCAGCTCAAAGATAATTGCAAGAACTGTTGTATAATATTGAAAGCACAAGAGTAGGCATTTACATATTTAGAAAA
The DNA here is from genome assembly GCA_016617855.1 of Megalonaias nervosa. Classification (NCBI taxonomy): domain Eukaryota; kingdom Metazoa; phylum Mollusca; class Bivalvia; order Unionida; family Unionidae; genus Megalonaias; species Megalonaias nervosa. Next base: position 32,733 of record JAECUM010058765.1, on the reverse strand, counting down.
TACTTTGAAAAAACAAAATCGCCAAATAATTGTCAACGTTAGAAAAGAATACAATTAAAGGTTCGTACTATTGTTTCAAGAAAAGATGTAACATATGGTAATCTTTTTTGGAGCCGTATGCATGATAAAAGTAAATCTTTTGTAAATGTTTAGCAGCACATAACGGAGGAACAAGCGCTGGCGTTTATTTTAAAAATGTAAACGTTGCCCAGGAAGTGCGCTGGTAAGGTGTTGCTTTTGAAGGAGAAGCATATTTGTTGTTAACCTTGTATTTATAGTTGTTATTAATTTACTTTTACTGTTCATGTGGGAGAGAGTAGGTAGCAGTTATTACAAATGGACAAAGCTGTTTGCAGGTATGTAAGTGGTTCCCAGAACTGTTACGAGTCTATACTCTTGAAATAAGTAACAGTATAGAGTGAAGAAACCAAGCGTTGTAAAATTTAACAAATAATTCATTTCCCAAGTATAAAAAGTGAAAAATTAAGAAAAAAGAACTTACGGTTTTACGAAACAAATCCAGCAGCACTTATGTATTTCCAAGGAAAAGAATCACTTGAATTTAATAAAATAAAAATTCAACTCAAACAAGTCACAACATAAGAACAATTTAACGTGTCAATTGTTTGGAACCCGACTTAACAATCCTCTATCAAGACAACAGTTATACACTAATTCAAGACGAAAAATAGATTCCCGGATGAGGGTCAAAAGTTTATTGTTCTGGAAAAATTGAAGTTTGTTATGCTATTTATCACGTCGTCCAGGTACGATCTTGATTCAGCTTAACAATTCTTACTATGAGGAAGATAAAAAAATTTTTTAAAAAGTTGTTTACCAAAACTGTCACTGATTCTGAAACAAGGTCAGCAACTAGATACAGTGTTTCTGTTATTGGTTGTTTATCAGTGAAATAAAAAAAATAACAGTCAGGTCAAACAGAATTGAACTGAATTTCTGGACAATGTCAAATCCAGTAAACAAAATTGCATTACAATAATATGTAATGGAATTAAATAATTAAAACTAACAAAAAAACCCCTCCAATTAAATTAAATATACATAACACTCACCCCCCCAATGAAAAAGAAAGATTTATATAATAAAGCTTTATTTTTACCATAGGTCAATTATACATGAGGTTTAAAAGAAAATAACATAGAAGAAATCTTATGAATGATAAAGGGTATACATGAAATAATATATTTCTATACACGGGAAAGTGCATCTGCTATTAAATTGTATTTTCCCTTGATGTGCCTGATGTCAACGTTATATTCCTGTAACAACAAACTCCACCTTAATAATCTCTAAGTTTTGTTTATCATCTTGCCGATGAAAGTAAGGGGGTTGTGATCACCAAACACAACAATCGGAGAAGGAGTTGAATTAATGTAAACTTCAAAATGTAACGCCAATATCGAAGCCAAAAATTCCTTCTTGACTCTTGAATAATTTCTTTGGTGCTTATTTAATTTCTTAAAAAAAAAAGCACACTGGATGATCAACACCATTTTTATCTTCTTGAATCAATACTGTTCGAACACCAACATCAATCGCATCAACAGACAGTTTAAATGATTGACTGTAATTTGGAGCTGTAAGAACTGGTGCAGTCTTAAGAACGGCCTTTAACTTATCAAAAGCCTCCTGATATTTTTCAATGCAATCAAACTTGATTTTCTTGCTCAATACATTTGTCAGGGGTTCAGCAATTATTCAAAATTGGAACAAAATTTCCGATAGTATCCAACCATACCCAAAAATCGCATCAGTTGTTTTTCACTGACAGGCACAGGGAATTCAGAGATAGCCTTCGCCTTTGCATCTGTCGGTTTAACTTATCCATGTCCCACAATATGTCCTATAAAATGTTACACAAGCACGGCAGAACTTACTTTTGGATAAATTAATTGTCACAATTGCATCAGTGAGTCTGTCAAAGAATTTTCGAATTGTTGCTAAATGTTCTTTCCAGGTGTTGATGATGACATCATCGATGTAAGCATTACCATTATCTAGACCATAAGTAATCATGTTCATTAAACGTTGAAAAGTACTTGCCGAACCTTTCATCCCAAACGGCATCACTTTATATTGATAAAGTCCATCTGAAGTCACGAATGTCAAAATCTATTCTGCCCATTCCGTCAATGGAATTTTACCAAAATCCTTTCAGAAGGTCAAATTTGGTGACATACTTTGCACTTCCAATTTTATCAATGCAGTCATCGATTCTGGGTAATGGAAATAAATCTATTTTAGTCACACTGTTCACCTTCCTTGATCAGTGCAAATGCGGAAAGCATTATCTGGTTTCGGAACAAGTTTACATGGTGAACTCCAGTCACTTTTAATAGGAGCTATGAAATCATTTTCCAGCAAATACTGAATTTCTTTTTTCAAGTATTCCTGCTTGAGAGGGTTCATCCTGTATGGGTGTTGTTTCACAGGTTTGGAGTTTACAATTTCAACGTCATGATAAATTTTATTTGTTCTCGTTGGAACATCTTGAAATAAGTGCTCATATTCAAGTAATAACTGTTTAAGTTCATTACTTTCTTATTGTTGTAAATGTGAAAGTTTCTGGTCCAGATTATTCATAATTTCCAAATTCCGATGATTTGTCACTCCAAAATTAACAGTGTCCGATTGCATTCATTCACGTAAATCCTCTGTGAGTGGGACAGGTACAACTAAATTAACTGCATGATTAACATAGCTATCTCTCTCAATATACTGGTACTCCTTTAATTTATTTACATCCCAGGAGTACTATTATTATAATTTAACTCACTCATTTTCTTCTTAACTTTGTATGGGCCGTAATACCTAATCTGAACAAAATTTTGAAGAATGAGCAAGAGAGACCGAATTCTATCACCAGACTCAAACGTTCTCTTCATTGTAGTTATGTCAAACCATAATTCCACTTTTGACTTGAATTGCTGGACACCAAATTCAAGCATTAATTTGCTGGAAAATTATAGACATAAAATTTGACCCTTGATCAGACTGGACACATTTGAAAAGGCCAAATTGAGTAAAACATTCTTTATCAAAACTTATGCTATTGTTTAAGTTTTAATATTCCTCAAAGGAATTGTCTCTTGGAATCTTGTTGACGCACACATTATGGTCAACAAGTATTGGTTGCCTGACTTGGTCTTAGGTAAGGAACCAACACAATCTTCCATTATTCTGCTAAATAGTTCGTCAAATGCAGGAATAGGTTGCAGATGAGCCTTAGGTATCTTCTGGTCGGGTTTTCCTACCGTTTGACAAGTATGACAAAATCTGCAGTATGTACAACCATCACTTTTAATGTTTGGCCAAAAGAGGTGATTCAAGATCTTGTGATAAGTCTTATTAATCCCTAAATGATCAGCCAAAGGACTTTCATGGGCCAGACTAAGAATTTCCTGTCTATACGATTTTGGAAGTACAATCTGGTAGTTCACTGACCATTCGTCACCAGCAGGTACCTCCGGAGTCTCCATTTTCTCATAAGAATTCCATTTTTAATGAAATAACAGACAGGTACTTCAGTGGCTTCAGTTTCACTAATGGCCGTTTGAAACAAACAGGAGATCTCAGGATCGTTTTCCTGTTCGACGACCAGTGACTGTCGTTTGTCACCCTGATTAGATAAAAGAGAATGAGTAGTTACAAGAGGATCACTGTGATCAATACCTTTTGATTGATCCAAACAAGAAGTGATAGTGACCTTATCAAAAGCATGACAAATACATGTGTCAGCTAAAGGAATACTTTCCTTATCAACATCATTTTCAAGAGCTTTCTTTGCCATAGCTCTAGTAACTGCACAAGCTGGGAATAAATCAGGGAATTCTTTTTCAGTAGGATTGACTTTCTGATCCAAAGAATGCTTGTCAGTAACAAATGGATTAAACACAACCTTACCTCCAGCTAGGTCATTGCCTAGTAATAAATGAATGCCCTCAATGGGTAAAGAATACACTATCCTGACTGTCACGGGTCCTGAAACTAAAGTCTGATGACAAATTTACAGAATGGAGAGGAACATTAACAAAGCCGCACTCTATTTCCCGAATAAGAACACTCTCATTAGAAGAATACTTCTCAGAAAAAGGCAAAGTACCTGATAATGAAAGACTCCGAGAAGCTTCTGTGTCCCTTAAAATTTAATAGGGATGGGATTGGTCGAATCACCCAAGAATGATATAGAACCCTTCGACATGAATGGTTCATAATTCTCCATAATAAAATCAGACTGGGGCTTATGAGACCTAACAAATGTATTGCTTTCAATACATGACTGTGACCTTGACCTCTTAGAAATAAGAGCATTTGTAATAGGTCTGTTTTGATTCTGATGCTTATTTTTCAATTTGTAGCAGTCAGAAATAACGTGTCCTTTCTTCTTGCAATAGGTACACGTAGGAAGAGATAAGGATTTCTGATCAAGCTTATCAGAAGCTTGATGTCTGAAAGTTGTGCCAGACTGAAATTTACAAGGGCTTGTATTAAGCTGAAATACTTTTTTACCAGATGACTGCTGAGATGAAGACTTGCCTGCAAAAGAAACTTTATGAGTTAAGGAATACTCGTCAGCAGAAGAGCAGCATTTTCCAAAGTTTCAACTTTATGGTCATCAAGATAAGCATTAATGTCACTATGGACACAGTTCTTGAACTCTTCAAGTAATACAAATTCTTTGAGATTTTCATAATCTTGATCATCTTTCTTGGCTAAGCACCATCTATCAAATAACTGCTCTTTTGCTCTTGCAAATTCGACATGAGTTTCTGCAGCTTCTTTTATATAGTTCCTGAATTTTTGCCGATAAGCCTCACGGACTAACTCATAACCACTTAAGATGCATTCCTTAACCAGATCATAGTCAGCAATTTGCTGTAGTGACAGTGAATTGTAAATATCACTAGCTTTATCAGTAAATACATATTGTAATAATAGAGTCCAATGCTCCCTTGACCATTTCAAATTTTCAGCAATTTTTTCAAACTGAGGAAAATATTTGTCTACTTCTTATTCTCTAAAAGGGGGCACTAACATAATATTCTTAGTAACATCAAATCTTGAATTTGTATGTAAAGTGGGAATGTGCTTTTCACTTGCCAGTTCTAATTCTCTTACTCTAAATTGATATTCCCTTTCATCCTTCTCTCTTTGCATTTGTATTTGCATCTGTCTCTCTCTCCTCTCTCTCTCTCTCTCTCTCTCTCTCTCTCTCTCTCTCTCTCTCTCTCTCTCTCTCTCTCTCTCTCTCTCTCTCTCTCTCTCTCTCCTCTTTCTCCAAATGCAACTGCATTCGTTTCTCTTCTTTCTGTCTCTCTCCTCTTTCTCCAATTGTAATTGCAATTGTTTCTCTCTCTCTCCTCATCTAATTGCATTTGTTTCTATTCTTTCTGTAACTGCATTTATTTCTCTCTCTCCTCCGTCTCCAATTGCATTCGTGCTTCTTCTTTCTGAAGTTCAAACTTTCTTAACTCTAATTCCATCTTGTATTTTAATTTTAATTCCTTTATTTTTATGTCAGAGTCTGATACAGACTTACTGATCAAAGCCAAAGCACTTTTATCCAATACATTCTTTTTCACCAAATATTGGATCAAAATGTTGTTGTTTTTTTTTCTTGCTTCGTTAAAGAAGCTTTTGCCACAGAAAGATCATATTTTTTGGCAAGCTGAAGCAATTCATCTTTGTTCAATAATTCTAACTGTTTCTGGGTTGTATTTGAAAGAAAGATCTCCGTTTTTGATGACATTCTAAAACGCCTGTTGATTTCACTAAAGATTTCTTAAATGTAAAATAATACTTGGGATTTAAACAAATTCATAAATTACGGAATTTAAATTTCAAAAAATGTTTTCTGAAATATTTTAGCAAATATTCATATATTCCAAGCTCGAGCGCCCAATTTTCTGTTACAAGATTATGCTCTTGAAATAAGTAACAGAATGGAGCAAAGGCAACAAGCTTTGTAAAATTTAACAAATAATTTATTTCCCAAGAATAAAAAGTGAAAAATTAAGAACAAAGATCTTACGGTTTTAGAATCAAATCCAAAACTAATCCAAGAATTAAGAAATAAAAGTCCTAGTAATAAAAAGTCCTGAACGAAGCTGAGTTCGAGTCCCTAAGAAATCCAAAATGGAAGACGATGACGTCTGTTGCAACCTTAAAAGTGTAGACGTGTCAGCAGTTTCTTGTTGAATCACAGAAAATATTATTCCAGTTTTGACTTCCATATAAATTTTAATAACTGTCTTAGTCCAAAAAATTTTTAGGAGCACTTATGTATTCCCAGGGAAAAGAATCACTTGAATTCATTAAAATAAAAATTCAACTCAAACAAGTCACAACATAAGAACAATTTAACGTGTCAATTGTTTGGAACCCGACTTAACAAACCTCTATCAAGACAACAGTTATACACTAATTCAAGACGAAAAATAGATTCCCGGATGAGGGTCAAAAGTTTATTGTTCTGGAAAAATTGAAGTTTGTTATGCTATTTATCACGTCGTCCAGGTACGATCTTGATTCAGCTTAACAATTCTTACTACGAGGAAGATAAAAAAAAATTTTAAAAAGTTGTTTACCAAAACTGTCACTGATTCTGAAACAAGGTCAGCAACTAGATACAGTGTTTCTGTTATTGGTTGTTTATCAGTGAAATAAAAAAAATAACAGTCAGGTCAAACAGAACTGAACTGAATTTCTGGACAATGTCAAATCCAGTAAACAAAATTGCATTACAATAATATGTAATGGAATTAAATAATTAAAACTAAAAAAAAAAAACCCAATTAAATTACATATACATAACACTCCCTCCCCCATAAATGAAAAAGAAAGATTTATATAATAAAGCTTTCTTTTTACCATAGGTCAATTATACATGAGGTTTAAAAGAAAATAACATAGAAGAAATCTTATGAATGATAAAGGGTATACATGAAATAATATATTTCTATACACGGGAAAGTGCATCTGCTATTAAATTGTATTTTCCCTTGATGTACCTGATGTCAGTATTATATTCCTGTAACAACAAACTCATCTTAATAATCGCTAATGTTTGTTTTTCGTCTTGCCAATGAAAGTAAGGGGGTTGTGATCACCAAACACAACAATCGGAGAAGGAGTTGAACTAATGTAAACTTCAAAATGTAGTAATGCCAATATCAAAGCCAACAGTCCTTCTCGATTGTTGAATAATTTCTTTGGTGCTTATTTAATTTCTTAGATAAATAGCACACTGGATGATCAACACCATTTTTATCTTCTTGAATCAATACTGCTCCAACCACAACATCACTCGCATCAACAGAGTTTAAATAATTGCCTGTAGGTCGCGACTGAAGGAAAAAGCAAAGAGAAAATCAATGGGTCAGTTCCAATTTGTATTTGTTGCACCTATGGTGGCGAAGAGCCAGGATTGCGATAAATCACGGAAGCGCAATATATTTTTGGCACTACCTGCTGTTTCAAAATCAGCATGATATTCTGTAGACATAGTACGAACTTTGATTGTGTGTATCACCTTTGACTTAGTTTTGAATGTTAATGCTAAATTGATAATTAAAGGGTAGACTTCAAAAGTTAAAAAAAATTATAGATTTTTAAAATTGCCTACTCTGCCACGAACAAGTTTAACAGTTAATATTCACGTAATTGCATGTCAATAAGCCGATATTTTGCTGCTTCCGTTATTCGTTTCTTTACAAGTCAGAATGATTACTTTTAGACAAAATGCATGAAAACATCATTACTGCATTAACACATAAAACGAACCGTTCAGTCATTTATGAAACATTCAGGATTTATGCACAACGGTCACTTAATGTTTGATGAGTGTTGAAAAGATCTATCAGCTGTAGCACAATGTACAATAATGAATGCTTATAGATAACGTAGAAGGAAATACATAGTTCATATAATCGCTAATTTTAAAATACTACTGGAGCTGCAAACATGAAAATTCTCACACTTATTGTATATGTCAATCAAAATTTAAACAAAATAATAGAAGAAATTAAACTTTTTTCAATAAATATATTTACATTTTCAATCTTTTTATAGAATGTTTTAAAAAATCGCTCTTATGATATGTTTAAACTGTTCTCATTTTAATTGCTTCAACATGAATCAAAGTGAGATATCGAGCATTCCAAGTTAATTCTCACTGCAACATTTTGAACATTCTTTCCATTTTAAGTTTGGGTGATTGCCTTCTTCAGCTTTCACAAAGCCATCATTTAAGTAAAGATTCAAGCAATTAAGCTCTGTGATGATGATGGTACAAGTAACAATATCTGCCTTTATTATATACCTGTTACGAGCCAGAATTTTACTATCGTTTCCTACAAGCACGAAAACGATACTATCGTTTTCTGATTCCGTATTACCATGCTCTCAAACGATGCTTGACTTATTTTATCTTTGTGGTTTACTGGTTACAAGGGCAGCATCCCTACCTATGTTTACTAGTAGTAAACAAAGCTCTCACAGCGACGTTAGTAAAGAAACCTTACTTTGTAACTTAAATACCTGAAAAGTCCCAAACATGGTTTTGTCGAACAAACAATAAAAATGTCAGTAATTTTTTCTGAAAACATTATACAGCCCAAAGTTACTTCTGAATACGATTACTCTCGGAAATCGCGTAAAAATGTTCAAATTATTTACGCAAGTTCATCATTGACAATGTTGGCGTATTTCCCGCAAAATGAATTTGAAATTATAACTATTAAAATCATCTCAGAATTGACACGTATATAACAAAATATCATTACAGTACAGTACTGCGATTTTGATTGCTAAAATCTGATCTCGTTATCAGTACACAAAATCCGGATCATGACTCGAGGCTTCTTGTCTCGTAAAGATCCAGGTTTTCTGACGCTGAAAACTCTGTAACTAAGGTTTTCAAACTGCAACGACTGTTTACGATCGCAGGCATGCCAACACCGAGCCAACGCGGCTCCCACAAGGTGTGACGTCTTAAATGAGTCCGTGAAGATATCTCCATATGAAATATTTTTTAAGTTGAATAACGAATAAAACCACAGCAAGGAGTAACATGAATGAAAATAAAAAAGATCAAAGAAAAATGTGCAGAATTAATCAATATACTGATACTACTTTGTATGCCTTTTTAAATTAAATTAAAATATATGTTCAATATATTCCCATAATTTACATATAAGAGAGGAATATTTCCTTCTGAAAAAGCGAAAAAAAAAAAAAAATCACACTCAAGCGCAATAAAGTAATGCAAAGAAAACTGATAAATGTTCTTTTAGGTCTCTGTCGTAGCAGATCAATGATTTCGAATTCTGAATAGGAAATTTGTCAATTATTGCCTTAATTTACCAGCCAAATGAAATCTATATTTTGGCACAAAACTCGTCTAAACTCATGGAGTGATTTCCGGAAACGTTATTAGACTGCTTCTCCATTTGCAGTCTTGAATTAATAATTAGGTATATGGAAGAAAAGATGTATTGTTATAAAAAAATAAGAAGAGAACTCCTTCGTTGGTCAATTTGTTGTAATATTTATAATGTACAAGACCCAGTGACCAAGAATCGAAGGATGCAGATCAATTGCACTCCTATAATTCATTACGTACTTGATAATACTAGAAGCACAGTCTTCGTGTGTGAGTCAATAAATTTACGTACACAGATTACTTTTGTAGAATACGTGTGTAACTTTATGAAGTTGTCTAAACAGGAGGTTTTCTGAAAGAATGAAAAAAAGAGCTAAGAAGTAAGACAAAGAAATTAAGAACAAGACGAGAAATAAAAAAAGTCCGAAATGAAATCAAACATAGTGTACACAATTGTAAATATTTTCAGTATAGCGTACACAATTGTAGGTATGTTTAGAAACAAATCAGCAATTTAAGTTTGCCTGATGAAACCAAAAGTAAGAAGAATATATTAAAGTGTTTGTGCATGTTGTTTCCTTTCTTTTCTACTTGAAAGCAATAGGCATGCTACATAATTAAGATATTAAGAAGGAATGTATTATAGAATGTTTATCAATAATTCTGATTGCTGTCGAATCCATGAAATTGCATTTTATAAAAATCCAAAAGAGATTTTTTCTTGGGTACTACTTTTATTATTCTACATTCGGCGTGCATATCATTGCTTTGGATAGTTTTATTGTGTTGTTTGGACCACTTGCATCAACTACTAGTAAAGCATTTGAACTGAACTCTCAATGTTCCGTTATGTTGTCAATTTCGAATTTGAACAGACTCATCTTTATATCATGTAAGTAATTCATTCTCCAAAAAGAAATCGTATATTTTGACTTTCATGCATCAGGACAATAGAAAATACCCCAAGGAAGAAAACCCCAAAATATTTCGACAAGAATAAGCTTTGTTAATAGCTGGTCGTAAATAAAATAAATCATTTTAGAACCCTTAGGATTCTTTAATTAATCTTTACTTTATTTAAACTATACCTATCAAGAAAAACAACAGGGCACTCGAAAAACTGCCTTTCAATCATTTAGCGGAAATGAATGAAATGAGATCCTTGTTCGACTCGATGCGGATGGTAGTTGTCTGTGATGAGACCATTCCTAGGTTGGCATATATCCATACATCGTGCGAGTGGGAGTATGATCTAGTTCATTCAGATGCTCCTACATCATACTGCACACATCAAGTACATTATCATTAACATGAAGGAGAGGGTACACACTCTGCCCCCACAAGAGCAGTCATCGCAAAATCATCACGATATATTATTGGTAAATGTTTCGCCACGATTCTCCCAATAATTACTTTTCTGTTAGGATTGGAAAAGTATTGACTCTCGTATAACATTGAAATTCGAATTCCGTCTGTCATACAAATGCCCCATGGTTGCCATTTCCATAACGTTGAATATGTAACATGAAGGTTTCAAGAATAATATTTAAAAAATATTAGTTCATGGATAACTATCGAGTCAAATAACCCCTATTATCTCATCCTTTTTCCTACTCTCCTCTTTTTCACATTTATCGTATTCTTCTTGCGAGAAGAAGGACACAAATTTCGGAGAGAAGTACAAATTAGTGTAAAATATGGCTTTATGTATTTGAAACTTGTACATTGTGGCCTAAGCCCAGGGCATATCTCAAACCACTACGATTCTACTAGCCTTCATGTTTAAGTTGATCTGGAAATAAGCTCGTGAAATATCTGCCGTAATTGTTCGACTAAGGTCATTCATTCGCATCTTAAGAAGTGATATGACACAACTCATAGTTTTTCATCCAGGTTAGAAATCTGTATGAATCATCTATTATCGAGATCTTAAAGACTTCAGATCTACAAACAGATCGGGTGGCCTAATGGTTAGGGTGCCTCAGATGCGGGAGGTCGCAGGTTAGAACTCCGGCCGAGTCATACCAAAGACTTATAAAACTAGTACTGGCAGCTGCCTCGATTGGCGCTCAGCATTAAGAGGTTATTCTTAGGTCTGGTCGGCATTTATGGTATTTATTTATTCATTAAAGTCGTTGACAACCAATCGTATTTGAAGTAGATCACATTCAGTTGTAGCAAAGCATATGCACTCGAAAGAGAGAAAATACTTTTGGCTGTCGAGGTTACCATTACGTCATAATTTTAATTGCGCCTAAAACTGAATAGCCTATTAATATCAGCTTTGTTGTGGTCAAGTTTTGATACTTTCTGTTTCTTGTTTAAGCATCGCGTTAAAAGAAATAAAAAAAAGTAATTAAATCAAACTTCAAATAAATGTATTCCAAAATAGATACCAGATTCCCCTTGCGAGATTCCAGAGCAATTGTAGTAGGCCTATAGACAACAAATAACTAAGTTAACACTTGTTTAATTGATGCGTATTCTAGATTTATACACAAATGTATTCCCTTGAAAGTAATGTTGGTAGAAGATGTCGGAGATGACAACATCTCTGCACTGTTTAATCAGTTATGGCTAAGTGGCTGTACTGATCGATCACGCCCGCCTTCGCCATGTGACCGCGTTTTGAAATGTTATGATTTATATTAGAGATCTGTAATTTGTTTCCTCCTACAATTAGGCGATAAAGCTGAGATAAAAGCAAAACAGAAACAATAATTTTATGTCTGGAGAGATTTGAAAATATCTTGCCAATTATTCATCTTTTACTGAAATACGGAGTTAAAATATGGTAAACAATGTCCATTGTCCTCAATAATCACATCCAGATCCATGCTGGAAGAGCAGTTCCATGGTAGATTAGGACATACGCTTATTTAATTAGATGTGATCTTTCTGTTTCTTTTTTACTTTTATTTCATAGTCCTACAATGGTTTACTGTACAAGAAAGTTTCAGTCGCATAATTTAGTTATTATATGCTCTCGTGCCGTTAAACCTTAATATATACAAAGGATAAGAGATGCCGGTAATAAAAGTAAACTATATTATTTTGAAAGTGGTCTACAGTCGACAAAAGCAAACACACTAATATGCCGTTTGTCAGGTATTTGGTAACGTATTGTGTTATAAATTATTGCGAAGAAATACCAGTATTGTCTTTGTTATGGTCATTTTATGATTTAAGATGAGACCACAATAAAGAGGTAAAACCACATCGTGCCATCGTTTTATGGCCTGTAATGTACCAATAAATGACACATGTACATGAATGCAATGATTTTTCGACTGATATTGGAAACGGGAATGGTACCGTGATGTTCAGTTTAAAAAATACACAAACACTTTATTTTAGACATGATTGTCTTTGATTGTTCATTATTGCCTTAACATTAAGTACCTTAATACATTTGTGATCTCAAACCCGTTTCAAGATATCTATCAAAGACCTATGAAGATATCACATTCTAAGATTTTGACTGAATAAAAGATTTGCCCTTAGATGTACATATATTTATGTAATTTCATCTTCAAATCTGCTTATGATTAGCTTACAAAATACGTTAATTTAATAACCATTTGGTAAGGACACTCGGTCCAGCGTTTAGCTATCTCCTGTATCACTCTTGCAACTCTACTCAGTTTTGGTTCCTTTGACTTAATAGTTCCGTAATCAGGATCCAAATCTTGACAAGTTTACATTCTTAATAGTTATGTAATCAGGATCCAAATCTTGACAAGTTTACGTTCTTAATAGTTCCGTAATCAGGATCCAAATCTTGACAAGTGTCCATTCTTAATAGTTCCGTAATCAGGATCCAAATCTTGACAACTTTACACTATTAATGACGCAATGGTCTTCATCAACGCTATGTTGTTGTTACCAATATATTTCTGGGTCTTTCATTTTATTCATTATCGCCCAGTGACAGACGTTATTCTCAAAATCGCCTGTTTTCAATAATTCGACACAGCTTTCCTTATGTAATTTAATGATCACATTAAGTGAAATATGTTAAGAAATCTCAAGAGAACTGAACCTATTATACCAAATTGCTAGGTATCAAACTAAGGATATGACATTGCCATATTTCAGTCTTTTATTACGTTCTAAATTTAACTACTGTCCTTTAGCCTACTCTTACGTTAGATGAGTACAACATTTTAACTATAGTATCTAGCATATCCCTGATGATAAAATAATTATCAAGGCAACATTACCAGCCATTCATTTAAAACGACGTTTATAAGTTCGTAAAATCGTATATGGTATGCCACTAAGCTATGTCTCGAATCTTGTTTAAAGAAAAAAAATCACAACTTCTCATTACAATTTTAGATACGATCAAAGTTTGGCACTACTTAGGGTGGGAATAGAAATGGAGATCTTATTTGAGGTTGATTTTTAACAGATCTAGAACAATCTGCTAATCAAGATCCCATGCGCGAGATAAAAGTTTTTTTATTTTTTTTATTGCAGACATTAGCGGATTATGGATTGTTGATTTGGCTCTTAGTTCATGTTTAGTATTTGTTTTTAAGTATATCTGTCTTTGCATCCTCTAAATATTTCACTGGTTATTCTTTTCTTGCATCACAAGCTTTTACATCTTTCTTTACAATTAGTACCCAAATTTGAATTCTTTGAATCTGTCGATTTAAAACAATGTACTTACAAACGTCAGTGTGCATGTTTGTATGTATGTATGAACGTATCTTAATATTATATGTATGTATGTGTGTATGTATGTATGTATGTATGTATGTGTAATGGTTGAAATGTTTGCCGATAATTTCACAGTACATTCTGCCGTGGTCAACGTGACTCGCAAACATTAAGATTGGCGTATGGGGTAGTCTCGCAATAATGTGCTGACTGCGAGGGATGGAATATATTCTGTTTGGGGCATGAGTTGAATTTTAGTTAGAGCCCGTTTTATACGTATCTGATGGATGGAAGAGTACAATGTTAGCATAACGTCAAACAGCGGAAAATGATATAGTTGAGGTAAGTTAGATCAAACATTTTGGGAAATCATTTGGCATCTGAAACAAATAAAGGCTGTCCGGAGAGAGAGTTATTTTAACTTCAGTGGGAGTGGTAACAAAATTTTGCGGTTAGAGAAAGTAATTTGTATTGGCTAAGCTAAACGAGGATGAGTGTGCTCCCAGATGAAGTTTAAGGTTCTAAGAAATTCTCCTCGCGAAATTAATCAGTCTAAGTTCTGAAGAGAGCCAGACATTTAGCTCGGGAAATAATAAGTATTTCTCGTTAGACTGTCGGAAAGTTTAGAGCACGGAAAGAGAGACTCAACTGCATAGTAAGGCCGAGTCTTAGTAAAACAAAAGGTTAGTCTCAATCACATATGCTATTTTGTAAGTTTATAATTATTTGTTGAATATTTTTGTCTTCAATTCATACTTTGCATGCCTTTGTCCTGAATGTTATATGATTCAGATATTGTACGAATTTCACCCAATATTTAGTTGGTATGAATGAGTTCGGTTTCAGTGGTTTTGTATATAACAGAAATCATGTGTCGTAAATATTTAATGCATTTCCTCTCATACGAATTGTGAGAATAAAATTATCTGTCTTAAATGATTTGTATCATGCATGCTGCGAATTTATTGGGGTTTTTTTCTATGTCTCAAAATGTATGCCAATGAATCGCCAATTAGCAAAGTCACGTATTTAGGAAAAAGGATTGAAGTCCATTAATTCATTTGGTTTATTAAGTTGTGAATTCTTTGCTACTGATAATCGATGGTGTTAGCATTAGGAACGTGTGTCGCCTGAGAGTTCAGATAGTAATTTACAGCCCAAGGTGGCGCAGTAATAGTTGTGAGTGTGTATTAGGTTTCGAACTGACAATGATTTAGATCTATTGAATTATGATAGACAATATCTGACGCAAAAAGAGTTGGAATATTGTATGATCCCAGGAGAAGAAAAAACTGATACGTATTTAGGTTAGGCATTTATATTAATTTGAAAGAAACAAAATTAGCTCCATACTTGTATTGCGCAGTGGAAACGAGCAAAGTCTACAACCCAGTCAGATGATGAGCCGGTGAGGTTAAAGAGAGAGAGAGAAAGAGAAGGAAAGAAATATCGCAACGCCGACATATGACCAACAGTAATTTGGAAAAGACCGGAAGCAACCAGGTGATGCTGACATGCCGGCAATTTTAGTTTCATCAGTCACTCGATTATATGATGAAATTTAATTTATCGGTATAACAGAAGGGCTAATTGAGTTTCGCATAAATTTTATAACTCCATTCTAAGAGAGCAAATCATTCAAATGTCAAGTTCAATTTCACTTTCTTTATGTAATTGATTAAACTGTTATATTTTATACACAGAACTCGTGCTCAACTCTGCATCCCTGCTCAGATCTCTGTTATTCCATTAATTTCATATTTTATTTTATTGTTCACTTGGTCCGGTCAATAACACCACTGATCATCTCGTAGATAGCGATAGGTAAAAACCATAAGGAATGGGGATAACATAATCACTATCTTCTGACAGTTAGTATGCATGTATATCTTTTATTATTATATGAGTGCACATTTATATGTATGTATGTTTGTATGTATGTATGTATGCATGTGGTATATGTGCAGGTTTGTAGTATGTATGTGCCTATGCTAATGAAAATAAATTTCTTTTTTTAGTTTTGCATATTTGTACGAGTATGTAATTATACATATGTTGTATATATGTATTTTATGTGTATATTATCTTTATTTGGTTCTTAAAATAATTTCAGCGACTGTTTTGAATAGCTGTTTTTTATGTATGTTTTTATCGTTCTAATAGTTATTCTTCTCTTGTATGTTGGTATGGGTGTAATGGTTATTTGTCTTTGCTTGTGTGACATGTTTGTATCTTTATGTCTTAAAGAACTACTGTTGCTATCTAGGTGACCTGTTGCATTTTCATGCACTTCTGTTGCTGTTGCTGTATCTCTGGCATGTTGTATCGTTATATCTTAAATTTCACATGTTGCAGTAACGCAGTAACTGTGACATGTTTGTATCTTTATGTCTTAAAGCATACCTGTTGCTCGATCTGTGAAATGTTTGTATCCTTATGTCTTGTTATGTCTCTATAATTTTAGTAACTTTCATTCATGACTGTACTTGCATATATTTTTTAGGATATTATAGAGCTTAAAAATTGCATTAGGATATATAAATCGATGCTTACGTACGTGTTGACAGCCATTACTAATAAAATTGTTAGTAAATATATTTATTAGTTCCGGGCTTTTTCCCATTAGAAGAATTAAGTTAATTCCCACTGGTCTGGTTAAATCATGTGAGCTCTTTCACAATGTTTGAAGTTTTTGATTTGTCACGTTGGAATAGTGATAACACTGGTCTACAGCCAAAATACTTCAGAAACAAAATGTAGTCAAACTTTACTAATTCTGGGTCACTAAGAACGAAAATGATGCCTAAAATTGTTGATTGGCTCTAGTTTCAAATATATGATACTGGATCAGTGTATACGACCCTTGACTTGGGAATGCGGAGGATATGTGAGTTATAAAGGGAAGGGATATCAATTTACACCAAAAATGACACAAATACATCCTTGACTGGATCTATGAATAAATCTATGACTGGGTCTGGACATTATTAGCTTTTTAGGCAAAACAGTGAATGATGCAATCTGAAGCTGGTATTGCGTCATACATGATATGAATTGCATCATGTTATTCCTAGAAGTCATGGATGATGCAATCATAACTAAACTTACATCACTCTGCTGAACAAATTCCCATATATCAGCCCAATAAATCATACAGTGTCGTGCCCTTTATTTGTCATTGTTTGATTTTGCAAAAGTGAGCAGAGATGCCTCGTACTTGTGTGAACAATGCCGATACCTTCTGCTATGTTTTGTAGTCAAGTGACTTTTGCATCACAAAACCGCAGTATAACTACTATAGTTAAGAAAGCCTATCACCCTTATTTTGGCTGCAAAATTGGAGATCAGGACAAGAGGTTGGACCCGACACGTATGCTGCAACACTTGTGCAACAAATCTTCGAAAGTGGTTGAACAGGAAATGGAAAGCTATGGCTTTTCCAGTGCCAATGATTTGGAGAGAGCCAACAGATGATATCAACAATTGTTACTTCTGCATGATGCCTCCAGTTGGGGAAGGTGTGTAAAACAAGAAAAAGTGGACTGTGCATTATCCAAACATTCCATCAGCTATGCACCCAGTACCCCACGGAGAAGAACTGCCGGTTCCTGATGCACCAGCATCATTCTCACTCAGACGTGGAAGAGGAATAGGATGAAACTTCTAGTCCTGAACCATCAGTATCACATGACCTATATTTTCTCAAATCCTCCTCCTCTGAACCACACCTAATAACATAAGGTGAACTGAATGACCTTGTCAAGGATTTGGAACTATCCAAGAGTAAGGCAGAGCTGTTGGGTTCCAGAATACAGCAGTGGAATCTCTTGGCAGGTGATGATAGGGTTTCCATGTTCCGTGACCGTCAAAAGGATCTTGTCCCATTCTTCTTCATGGAAAGTGATCTTGTAGCCTGCAACAACATTGATGGTGTGATGGCAGCCCTCAACATCGTTTATGATCCAGATGAGTGGAGATTGTTCATTGATTCATCGACGATCTGTTTTCCTGCATAATGGCAATGTTTGGCATCAATTCCAGTTGGTCATGCAGTCCATATGAAGGACACATATGAAAACATGAAACAACGTTTAAGGTGCATAAACTATGAAAAACATCAGTGGCAGCTTTGTGGCGATTTGAAGGTTCTTGCTCTCTTGCTTGTCTGCAGACAGGATATTCAAAGTACTGCTGTTTTCTCTGCGAATAGGATAGTCGTGCGATAGATTCCAACTACATCAAGAGAGATTGGCCGCTCAGATAGTCATTGGAGCCTTGGAGCAAAACAATGTTCAGCATCCACCACTTGTTGAATGAAGGACGGTTTTGTTACCACCATTGCACAGCAAGCTGGGACTGATGAAGAACTTTGTCAAGGCTATGGACAAAACACAAGCAGCTTTCAAGTACCTCCATGGAAAATTTCCAAGGTTAAGTGAAGCTAAGATGAAGAAAGGTGTCTTTGCTGGTCCTCAGATTCGTGAACTTCTTCAAGATGATGCTTTTGACCGTGCACTGCGTGACAAGGAAAAGACGGCATGGAAAGTCTTCCAGTTAGTGGCAACAAATTTTCTCAGAAACAACAAGGCAGACAACTACAGTTGGTGGAAAACCTCCTCAAGGCATATAAAGCCTTGGTTGCAACATGTCACTAAAGATATATATTTTGCACTCTCATTCAGAAATTTTCCACCGAACTGTGGAGCAGTGAGCGACGAGCAATGCGGGCGATTTCACCAGGACATTGCAATAATGGGGAAACGCTATCAGGGTAAATGGAGCCCATCAATGCGTACAGGCTATTGCTGGACAGTGACAAGAGATGCTCCATTTATTGAATACAAGAGACAAGCCAAGAAGCACCGAGTAGACACTGAATAAGGACTAAATTATGTACTTATATATACATAATAGTATTTTTGCTTTTGTTTCATAATACATTTTATTTATATAACCTTTTTGCTGTTTTTTAATGTGTTGCATAAACAGGACAGGTGAAATATTATCATGCAAAGCAACCATAAACACATGAAAAGACCTAGGTTTACAATTTATGATCAAATGTCTATTACCTACACAATATGCATAGACGTAAATATAAAAAGTTAAATATCTTGGAAACAGTAGCCATTCAGTTGTTTTAATTGTCATATTTGAATTCAGCACATCAAAGTCCGTAATAAATAGCATATTTTATCTCTGAAGCAGACAACTTCTAATAAATAATTTGAAGAAAATAGAATTCAACCAAACTGGTCACAACATAATACAGCATGACGGTGCTAGATGTTAAAGCACGACTGGTAAAATCCTCACAGTCACAAGATTATATAGTTCTCTGCTTGACCTCAGGTCACAATTAGCATTTTCTAAAAACAACCATTACCTAATGGAAAATAAACTTCTAGAAAGATCTAATGAGCCTTGTTTATTTACAAAACAATAACCTATAAAATTCACTTAGGAATCTCCAAAACCCTGACCCAAATCAACATATTTACTCCTTCTTGTTTACCTGAGTAATAATCCTGATAATAAGCTCATACACATAGAGAATAATAAAGCTATTATTAGTGGTTTACATAAATGAAATATAAAAGTCAAGCAGGTCAAGCAGAAATGAACTCAGTTTTGGACAAGGTCAAGTCCAGCATACAATGTTACATTACAATAGCATGTAATAAAATTTTTAAAAAAATAATTATCCCCTTGATGGTACTATGCCTGCAACTTTACATATAAACGTCATGTGGATACGTGATAAACATTATCAGCAATGACATAGAAATTAGGTCCACTTATTTGTTGGACTATACGGTATCGTCTCGGAAATAAAAGCATACTAAGTTAACCGAATTTTATAAGTCTCTCTTTGTAATGGAGCATATCTTAGAAAATATTTCACACTCTCGATACATTGCAAGAATGAGAAACTGATGGATAAGTAAACAAATAGCAATAGCTTTATGTTAACCAGATCACTCCAAAATATAACCTGAAGCGTGTTTTTTTTTGTATTGTGGTTATTGTGTCAGACTCGCAACCCATAAGGATAATATTTCGAATTATGTCAATACCTGGCTGTGTCGATCGCCTTAACGTGTCCAAGGGCAAGGCGCTTGCCTCTAATTGCATCAGCACGGTAAAACCTATGACCTTGATGTGTTGTCTATTAATAATCTTTCAGTTAATCAATCATTGTATTCTTAATCAGATTCATACCTCATGAGTACATTTACGATATAGCCGAGGAAATCAACGTTCTATTAAAGTAGACTTGAAATAATTTCCAAACTCCGTATAACAGAAAGTTGCTCTGGCAATGTATTTTAAACATTTTGTAAAACAGTATCTTGCCGTTTCTGGTCTATGTTGTCGGCGTTTTTGTGTGTGTGTGTGTGTGTGTTTGTTTATTTTCATCTCTAATATCTAAGTAAAAATGAAACATTGCAGAAAGCCATGCAGAATGAACGGTAACTTTGATTAATGTATTGTTTAGAACATATTAGAATCCTGTACAGTCTATAAAAATGGACATTACTTCATTGAGCATGCTGTACAGTTTAGGGCTGTAATCAGTACTTGGAGCAAACCAGCATGTCATATTCAAAACCCCTTATATAATCATATTACTTTACAGTTTCACAAATTTATTGCTATAAAAAAAAATTACATTGGTATTGCAAGAATTTTGTTAGATTTTTATTCATTATATGCTATAGATAATTGTGATTTGGACTTGACTTGTCCAAAATCAAATTTATTTTTCACCTTACTTGATTGATCTTTTTGGTTTTGTAAGCAACTTGTTTATCTCAATCTTAAAAAAATAACATTAGAAATTCCCCATGAAATGCCTGGTTTACGTGTTGTTTACCACATTTTATATTAATGCTAGTAACAGACTTTCTAATTATAACTAAGAATTTATCTTATACACATTTGTAACCTTCCAGAACGATATTTTCTATTAGGTAGTAGATTTTATTTGAAAATAGTAATCGTGACCTGAGATTAGGTAGAGGACTATATATTCTTGCTTATCTAGAAAGTATTCATTCGTGCTGCAAGATCTGAGCAGAATCAATTGTATATTTTTGTGTCCAGTGTTTCATTTTATCTGGATTTTATGTATTCAAATTATTTAATTCAATTTACTTTTCTCAGGAATTACAACGTGCTCAAAAATAAATTTTTGGAGATGGCCACTTGGATTTATAGCTAAATTCTAGTAAGGCTATATTCTTGGACTTTATTATTGTGGTTCAACAAAGATTGTTGGCACATCACTACAACACAGACCATCACAGGCACATCAACACTCCGAGCGTATTGGAATATCACCAAAAATTGATTCAGAACTAATTAATCGGAAGTTTGTTAGAAATTATTGTTCTTGGGTTATTTGGGATTTAATTCGCAATACAGTAAGTTCTTTTTACATTTTCAGTTTTGTATTCTAGGGAGATAAATTGTTTGTTGAATTTTACAAAACTTGTTGGTTTTCGCTCTTTCTGTTACTTTGTTTAAAACCATCGTGTCATAATAAATTGGTTAAAACATTGATGTTTAAGGTCATTGGATCGACGCAAAATATATTTCGCCGACATATGTTCCGCTGTGATTGCAATCATTCTTTAGATATTTCTTATGGATATCAGGATTTTTATCATCATAAATCAAATAAGAGTGTCTTTCAGTGAAAGCTCTTACATACGTTACGCCTAAAAGAAATTAGATTTGGCCTAGCTATTAGCGGTTGAAAAAGTTCCGTGACCGTAATGGATTGACTGATAACCTAAAATGTGTTCTTGTTATACTGGCCAAATAAATGATTTAATAGGAAAAAGAAGGAGAAAAAACAGGTTGCAAATTTCAAGGATTTTTAATATTTGATAAAGTAGCTAATGTGAACAATGTTGGTTTTTATGTTAAGGTCGGATAATTAGAAGAAAAGAAACAAGTTGTGGCTTACTAATAAAACATTAAAAGTAACTTAATAATTACGGCTGGAACATATATACATGCAAACCTTCACACGCACATTGCTATTTCTCTCTCTATAGTGTTTGCGTGCTCATGTGTGTATGTGTATATGTGTCTGTGGAGCCACGACATAATGTCTTCATATTATATTCCTTATTATTTTTAACATATTCGATAAAGGTATCATTTACTCATTTACAGAGCAGATGATCAATATTTATATTGACTCACCATCACATTATCTGTTTTTACATTTTCATCGAAAACATTGTTTCGTACAAAATTTCACAAAAATATAAATATTCAGGTGATATGGTTTTTCCTAACTTTGATAATGATATGTTGAAATGTATAAGTGGGGGAAGAATGATATTGCCTCAGTGGTGATGTCACTTTTGAAAATACATTCCTGTCACATTTAGAAGTATATCTGCCCTTAAATATGTAATTTATACATATACTGCAATATTTAGGCTATTGCATGGTTCTTATTATCCTCTCTCTCTCTCTCTCTCTCTCTCTCTCTCTCTCTCTCTCTCTCCATCAGGGCAAACATATTTTAAAATGTGTTAAGATTGCTGACCCTTTAGTGAAAATTTATGTAATCAATGTTAAGGCGTCATTAAGAATGTCTAAAAATGACCAAGGGCAAGCTAACATTTCTTGTTGCTATCCGATATTTGTTTCACTCATATAGTATATTATGCCTTTTTTATTCGATTTTATGTGTCACCCGTATATGATATACCTGGTGCTTCTAGATATTATGTGTCACTCACTCAGCACACTCTATCTGTAGCTATTCGTTGTAATGTGTCACCTATAGATCATATACCTGTTGCTATTCGATGTTATGTGTCACACATACATTGTACACCTATTACCCATGAAAACACAAAGTACACTTTTTGTACGAAAACTTGATGATTAAATATCGTAATCAAATCATTTAAGCAGCGATATTAACACATCAAAATCATGATTATGTCGAAGAATGTTAGGGAAAACATATAATGATGAGTGTTGATTGCAGCCCAAGGGACAATCCAAATTTGGGTACAACGTCTCTTACCGAAATATACTGCCAACTGCAAATACACAAACATTTGTCATTGAATGCAGAAAATAAACGACAATAAAATCCAAATCCTTCATGTAAACTGATTCATTAAAATCGTTTGTTTAATGGTGATGCGCTTTGAAGTCTGCTGGACCGTTATGACATGTTTCAGTATTGCCTACACCCCAGAAAATAGTCTCTGTACCAATCGGTGCAAACAGGTGCTAACGAAATAAAAGTTTCTTCATTTTGTATGACGGCAGTCATTAGCTTGAAATAAATACACATTTTGAAGCATTATATGCACAATCTAAGCTTGTACAAAGTCGCTATTTTAAAATTATTTTTTGGAACGAGTGAAAAATTTTCTTATATTACCAAGCAAAAACGCATATATTCCCTATATCTTGTTTCGTAACAATACACTTTTACATAAGGGTATGTGTTCACGAAGATTCATTTCCCCAAACAAAATTTATTGTATCGCATTTTGGTTCAAAAAAGGAATTTTTCTTTTCCAAATAAAATCTATCTCAACTAACATATTGATGCTCACGAACTGCTAATATATTCGTACTTTTTAAGTTCAGAAAGCCTTCTCATTTGATACACGTAACTTGAATTGGAATAAGGAAAACAAAACTGTATACATCGACTATGCGTCCTACCGGCATACAGCACTGTTTCCAAATACTTTGCAGAAAGACGAAATATCATTATATCACATGACCTTGTTGTTGTTATTTTGGGTTGAACGCCATTTCTCAGCGCAGAGAGGCCATACGTGGCGGCCAGTATAGCTGGTGGAGAAAGATCCCGGGAAAACCCCGGTAAGAACCTTCTCCCCACGAGTTATAACATCTTTGCACGTCTCTTTAACTATCCTCTCTCTCTCTCTCTCTCTCTCTCTCTCTCTAAAGTAAAAGGATGAATTCTCTATTTATTTATATGATATAAGTACACATTTATCCCAAATTTACTCAAAGTTCAAGTTCGACGGTAATAGATGAACTGTCTGTAGAGGAGTGTTAGCATGAACACGTAGGACAGATGGATCCACAGCCATTGATGGACAAAGTCAATCCTTTATGCAGAATCCTAATTGCACGAAATTATACATAAACAGGTCATAACTTTTGACTCAGTTCCAGAGCAGGAAAAATTATCAAAGGGTAAACAAACTTTAAAAGAACCAAGTATTGCTCAGTAAGCTTAAATTGAATTGACAGGGAAAAATATAAAAATATTCCTGTTAAACTTGGTTCAGTGATTTTTATTCCGGTTGCATTAAATTCAATTACTGACCATTTCTCTCATTTTAATTTGTGGACAAGGAATATATAATACCCAATTATATCAGCTGAAATTAATTAGCTATCTTGAGATACTAGAAAACAAATTTTTCTGGCTTTAAAAATAGATCCAAGGTCCCTCTGCACCAAGTACTTGGTTGGTCTCTTAGCAAACGTTTTCCTGTTCTCCATACATACATCAACTGTAGAAAATATAACAAAATATTTCTTTCATTTTGTAAAGATTGACTTCGATTGCCCTAATACATGTCTCCCTGACTGATGCAAAGTTTTCCTGGTAGTTATAGAGGATAAACGAAACAACATGTAATAAAACATGTCACATTGAACATTTCTTAAAAGTTTGACAACATTAAATGAATATAAGAGACACTGTCAAGTCTCGATATAACAAATTCTTACGTTGCTTGAAAATACCTTCCTTAGTTCAACTATTATACATGTATATAGCAAAGGTTGCTGATTTATGTTTTTCCTAGCTGTGACCTAAAGCTTGAGACTGAAGTCATGGCTATGGTATCTTTAATGTGGTATATCACTACTTCAAGGTTCATTAATATATTTTCAGTAGTTTAAAAGTTATCCTACAGTAGATGTGCAAAATGATATAATTATAATTTCCCATGCATTGCTCTGAACTTAACCTAGAGACCGGGTGCCTGTATATGGTATGTGACACACTATCTACCTCATGATATAAACATGGGCAGAGATTCGGGAAATCTCTCCAGCTGTCGCAAAGTTATGGGTTACACAAGCAAATGTTAGCAAATGTGGAATGACAATGTATTAGCATAATATGCCTAATTAAAGACGGTTGTAAAAGCAATGAATCAATATGATTAAAGTACCATGAAAATAAATAATACATTCAGAAGCTATGATTTAAATATAAGCGTAATTCAACCACCTTCAATGACTTTAGGGTTACAGTGATAACATAGAAAGTTGGTAAACTTCCCACATGGCTTTAGTCTTCCTGATAGGACCATTCTGTTGTACACATGATAGGTACACGATGCACCCTTCAACTATGACTTCACATGGAAAACACTTCATTCCATGTTCTTTATGCAAAGCGTATGGATGACAATTTAGGCACACACAATATAATATCGATCTGAAACCTGAGACCTGGCCTTAGAGATAGGTGTGTGAAAATGCCAAGAGACAATATCTAATCACGGATATTCCAGGTTTTATGTCTACTCTTTTTTAAAAGTTTGCAATTTAACGCTCCAAAAAATATTTTAATGTTAATCTTGTACCTTCAAATGAGAACAATGAAAGTAGCTAATTTTATACCCTTGTCTTATATATATGTAAAATCAAATTCGGAGTTACAAGCAACACACCAAACGTAACCTTAAGCTGTGACCTTAACCTTCAAGACAACATTCTCTTAATCTTCAAGAACACATTTTCTAGTTCCGTTGTCTAAATTTACCAAACATCATCTAGCCAGTAGGTTAGTGTAAGTAAATCTTCCAAGCTGAATTTTGTACAAAATCTACACAAATATTCATGAACTCTAATTCCATATTTTCTCCAAGAAGCTTGTGGACTGTGTCACTTGCTTAGTTTTCACACTGGATGATTGTTGATTATGTATACAAAAAATTCAGCGTAATACACATTGAGACACAGAAAAACAAGATATATGTATAGTATTGTTCCTGTATCTCACTGTGTATTACGCAGAACACACACACACACACACACACACACACACACACACACACACACACACATATATATATATATATATATATATATATATATATATATATATATATATATATATATATATATATATAACTGATGGAGAGCTCAATAATTTAAATACTATGAACCAGATTCAAGTACCCTTCTATAGGGGCACAACCAAGGGTCTGTACTGGAGATACGTCAATTTTTTATTTGTGCCCTTCAAGTCTATTTATAGGGTATATCATGGGGACATCAACAGTTTCCAAGTGATGACATAAGAGCAAGTCTCCTTCTTCAGATTTTGTACAGGAGCTGTAGCTTTTTTCTTCTCAAGTCCTTCCACAAATACGTTGTTAGAACATGTAGATCTCAACTTTTGCAGGTTATGATTCAGGGGAAAGTCCAGAACCTAAGGGCCATGCCTTGCTCTCTGTAATGCATATACCTGTATGTCTATTTCTGTCTCACGTCCTTCAGACCCATATATGGTTTCTGACTGGGGATCTAAGCAGTTTCAAAGATGAGATCCAGGGGAAGCATACCCACGGGGACCATCCCTGGGCAAGACCAGAGATTTTAACCCAAAATCCCAATGTATATGTCATAGCCGTGGCCTTGAAGATAACGTAAACCATCTTTTAAATTTACACCTACAATACCTGAAATACTTCGCTGTTTGTCCAAAACATAACCATCCATTTGAATCCACTATGTACATTGAAAGACAATATCACATCATATTACAAAGTACAAAGTCTGTTTCTTTGATGTTGTAGTAGATACATTATACCATTAATGGAGGGACAGAAAGACAAGCAGGAGTATAGAATTTCCACCTTTCTAAACGAAGCATGGGGATAAAAGTCACTGTTGTTTGTTTTAACTTAAACTTTATGATTCCCAATGAAAATTATGCACAAATTGCAAACATCAAAACTTTGAGGAAGATCTCTGACTGGTTGACAAAGTAAACCTTCTGTGAAACAGCTGTTCATGAAATGAGAAACAAAACAAATTCACTAACATTTATAATTGAATATAATGATATTACTAATAAGCACACACAACTAAATCATCATGAGTTTTTACATATTCGATACTAGGTATAATTTAATAACAACTATAACAACAGAAACTCTGTCTAAAACATTACTTCCATCTACCCTATTAATATGATATTTTAATTTCAATTGTCTTCCAAATTTTGATAAAATGTACATTTTCCATTCAATCGTTATTATTGTCGAAGGAATTCTTGTGAGGTTTATCTACGTTATGCATCGAAAAATACAAGACTACCAGCAACAACCTATGCCCATTGCAGTTGCAGATGATGACGATGATGATGATGATTATTATTATTTTCTCCAGTTTTATAACTGGAAAAAGAAAGCTTTTAAAGTTGATGTTGTGTGTGTGATTATGTGACCTTGTTTGTAGGTATTTCATGGTATTTGTGAGTATTATGTATTCAAAGTCTACTAATGTTGAAGAACAAGAAAATTTGATATATTCTCCTCTGTTGATAATTTTGAATTCTAACCTGTATCATGATACTTTCCAAAAACACAAAATGTTAATGTATTTTGTAAACAGAAACTAGATATATTATTTGGATACATTGAAGTTCAAGTATATATCTGATAGGGATAAAAATATACATTGGGTCGTTCACAATAACAGTTACACTTATGTCAGTGGTAGCAAAGGTCACAATGAATCTAAGCAGACAATATGTTTTTGTTTTTTTATTATAATATATGAGAATCACTGCCAGGCCTCTGCTAAGCTGGCTTGAATAATTATATTAACAGATAACGTTAAGGGTCCTATATGTGATGTTATACTTGAGCAAAATGAATAAGGAATAAAAATTAAGACGAATGTTTGAAGCATGATATCCTGCTAAGTGTGCTACAGTCCATACTATGCACAGAAAAGAAATGTTGTGTAAAGTAACTTCATTGTGGCTTGACATTAATCGGGCTCAAAATTAACCAATATTATTAACAGGATAATCGGTTTCTGGTTATGTACATAGCATGCACTTTTTTGTCATGCACTAAATTAATGGTTAAAAGGATGAAAGTATTTATATGCTTTCACTCTCCGCGATAATATCCAGTAACAATAACTTTATTATATTGAATGCATATCCATTACTCCATCAATAATGTACAATATAATTGTGATTTGAGTTAGCTGCAAGAATAGTGAAAATTTTGGTACCACATTGATCATTAATAATTCAGACGTTTTGTATAATGCTTTTGAGACTCCCGTACTTCAGTCATATCAACTTTCTTTAATACATTCTCCATAAAGGATGAAAAAAATCAGCTCCATTGTATCATTTGCAGTTTCGCCTCTTTCTTATTTCCTTGTCTTCTTTATCAAACTAATCCTTTTTGTGAGGAAAACAGTTCTTCTGTTAAGATGTGCATCTTCTCTAAACTCAAAATGTTTATGGAATTATGAGCTTTGGCGGTAACAAGCGCATTTGGTGGAATATTCATAATCATTCCTCTGAGTTATTAACAGAACTCGAAACCTACGTCGCCCATTATCTAATCTAGAAGTCTGACTTATGTTATCCTTGCAAGTTCAAATGTTTGACATACAATTTATGGGGCAAACGTGGTGTTTGTAACAATGACAACACTCCGTTTGAGTTTCCTTTAATTTATATTTTTTTCCTTTAATAGTCAGAAAGTTTGTTTATTTGTATAGTGTCCTCTTTTACGTGGCCATTATAAATAAATATCTTTCTCCAAAGGTTTTCAAACTGATTGCTCTCATGCAAAGATGATAAAAACATCCCTTAGGAGATTCAGGTCATAAATTAATCTAAGTTTGTTTATAACAAGACTATTTTTTTGTCTTATAGGAACGTAAACAAATTTTAACGTGCATGCTTGATAAGAAGTACATGTAGCCGTTGTCAGTATATACTAATCTCATCTGATAATAACATGTATGATTGTCCTTGCAAAGATCAAGTTTTTAACTGCATTTGTTTTTGTTTTCATTGTTTACTATATGCATTCGTTTATTTGTGTATTTCATATACATCAAGGTGTAATATAAAGAGACATAATTTCCTCACAAATCTGTAGAAAACGATTTAACGATATCATACAAATAACCTATAACCAGGTGGAAACAATGCGAAATAAATATAACACTAAAGCAAGCAAATTGAGCCGCTGTCAACTTTACACAACAGCTATAGCTCATAAGGATTTTAGGAAGGATTTATCTGGAAATGTGGGAATCCTAGACTTAAATAGAGATATGTTATGGCATGCTGCGATATGAATACGTTTTGTATTTAGACATTCTCGAACATATTTCATATGGAAAAATTATTCCACATTAATACTGGATATTTATTTAACATTGCAGAATTCTAATGACTGAAACGAATAAAATAATTCGAAACGTAATTTTTTTATATACGGGAAGTACAGTTGCTTGTCGCAAAATAGTCATTTAAAACATTTTGGGAGTTGTCTGTTGTAATCATCAATATGTACAAAAAGATTTATAAAACCTTACGCTGGTCTACGAATGCCATGCTTTCCTAACCAAATGAATTATAAAGTCGTACACTGGTCTACGAGCACCATGCCTTCCTAACAAAATGAATTATAAAATCGTAAACTTGTCTACGAGTCCCATTTTTTCCTAACACTAAATTTTAAAACTTTACAGCAGTTTACGATTGACATGTTTTCCCTAACAAAAAGAATTATAAAACCTTACACTAGTCTATGAATGTCGTGCTTTCCAAATAAACGTTTCGTAGTTATCAAAGGTTTCCGTGTATTTTGTGCATATGTCTGTCAAACTTCTTTCTCTCACAGTACTAAATGGAAAACACTAGCTTTAGTCATTTAGTCCCGTACGGATTTTATATTATTGGATAAATTCCGTAATGGTACCGATGGCCCAAGCCAAGGGCTGAAGATGAAGGTTATAAACGTTTCGATTATATATAAAATTGATTGGGTAGCAGAATTTTATACGTGAACGGGCACAAAGCAAATGTTTTAAAACTGTGTAGTGCTGTTATTCAGTACAATACTGTAAATTTGATTACAGAATTTACGTTCCTCTTTACAATACCCTGCGGATTAACAAAAATGTACTGTAATTAAAAATAATGTTGCAGCTGTAAATGCTCAGAACTTATTATTGATTAGAACTCGCAACAACAATCAGACTCTTTTGTTAAATGTATGCGTATGATAAAATTGTTTTTTTGGTTTTTTAAATATTGATTCAATAATTTATTATCTCATTAATTATCACGCCACTTTCAAAAACAGCTGGATATTGCACATCAGTATTTCAATGTGTACTCACACTGTTGCCTACACTGTATTAGAAACAATGAATGTGACCAATGAGAGTATAATGGGTGGGTAAATATCCCCTACACTGAGCTAGAGAGTATAAACCTTGACCAACGAGAGTATTATGGGTTTAACTGTCTCCAACATAGTGCTAGAAAGTATAAATTTGGACAAACGACGGTATTATGAATGTGAGGGTCTCCTACATGTGCTATAAAATACACACTTTAACCAAAGAGAGTATTATGGGGGTACTGATACGTGCAAAAAAGCATCACGTAATACAACTCGGATTTTGGTACTGGTGAAAAGAATGATAGAGTTTCTGTTCGGCTAGAACTGGAACAGCTGATTTTGTTTACTGTAAACGATATTTCGAAATACCATATAATTCATTCAAAAACTTTGTTTTCCGTTCTAGCTATTACATGTTAGCTTACTATATATGTGATATGTTGTGCGGAATCATTTATTCTTGATATTACTAATGGTGGTGGAAGAGACAGTGAGGGATAATTCATTTGCTTAATATAATCATTCATTTAAAGGACATTTGGATTAATGTCTCTCTTGGATCTACCGTGAATTCATTGAAAGGACATTTAGCGTTTAATTATAGTGTTTCTTATCTAGTGTTGGTACACCAGGATACTACAATTATTATTGGGAATACCTTTGAAAGGTATTCGGTGTACTTGGAACTATTGGAATTTATAGTACTCTAAGGATTTTTAGGAATATATTAACAGCTTTAAGTTATGTTTGTTACTACTTTCACTTCGTATTTTAGAAAAAATAAATTCATATTTAAATTATACAAAACTTGTTGGTAATTGCATTTTCTTGTTTCATAGTTTAAGCCCTAGAGATCGTAAAAGGTGAATGTCTCCTACGCTATGCTAGCTTGCACCAAAGAGAGTATTTTGGGGTTGTGAATATCTCCTACACTGCTCTAGAAACAATAGACGTGTGTCAACTAGAATATTGCAATAAATCAAGGGCATATGCCGAATCTGCAGCATTAGGCCACTCCATCACCAGCTCCGTGATTTCAGCAAACCAGCCTAGAATGAGTGCGAACGTTAGCACACCAGACTCGCCATGGTCACGTATTTGCAGCTTTTTGGAGAGATATGAGCTCGGCTGCACAAAGATGTGTAAGGTCACAGGGCATAGAAATTAATTAAGAACATCGTATAAAACTTGTTTGATTTCAGCATCTTCAATTTATCACATAATAAAGTACAGGAGGACAGACATAGTACCAGCTGACAAAGAGCGGAACACGATCTACATGTACACAGTAGTAAGATGTTATTCCTACGTCACCCACAAGGAGCTAGAAAAAAGTACCGAAGAAATTTGACATGGTCAATAAATGGATTAAATGTGATAAGCTCAAAAAGAGTTCATATATGCTGTGACGGGAGCACTAGAAGGAATACAAGACAAGATAGAGGACATTCTCAAAACGCAAGGAATAGTTATTAAGTCATGCCTACTATAAAAATGTCATTATTTGGAACAGCAATTTCTCCAAAAGTCGTTGAGATCTAAAGCCACTGAATTTAAAGCAGTCTGATCTGAGGACAATTAACCAGCCAGACATAACATTATGTGGTTTTGGTGAGGTGGACTACTACGACTACAACCACTACTACTACTACAACCACTACTACTACCACTACTACTACTACAACTACTACTACTATCACTACTATTACTACTTCCACTTTTGTGCAACTACTACTACTGCTGCTGCTGCTAAGAATAATAATAATAATAATAATAATAATAATAATAATAATAATAATGGTGAACACGCTCATGATATTAGCTTCTGAACTGAGATTGCCTGGCAAAGTGCAATGGATATTCGAGCTAATTTAGCTCTCCAAATATCAGATAGCATACTTAAAAATAAAATGAAGAAAACAAATGAAACACAGTAGTACAAGGGAGATCGTTTACAAACTTACCGGTATAATCCACAACGTATGAAGCAAGTGAATGACAAAATCATTATAGTATATTATGCACCGATCAAAGATGAATACCCACTTAGAACGGGGTCAAGTAACACACAGTTATGGTAAAATATGGTAGCTAAACCGAGTCCTACCATTAATTAATACAAATTAATTAAAAGAACATACAGTAATCTTGTTCTGAATTGACTTTAATTTATACACTTCAGTTACTGTTTTCCTTACTAATTCACTACCTTTCAAAGTA